>JANSTX010054559.1:0-10903 GCA_027564355.1 Penthetria funebris | reverse complement strand
CTTGTGGTAATGTAATTGAATGTAAATCGGCTATAAAATATGTACAATTCTCACCGGCATTCTGTAAATTAACCCATGGTTTTATAGCACCCAAATAATTACCCAAATGAATGCCGCCAGTTGGTTGAACACCAGATACGATTTTTTTAGGCCACACAGGTTCCTAAAATAAGATAAATAATTAAATATTATCACTTGTAATATACACAATGTTTAGTGTACTTTTATTGATGTTGAACAGAATAAATTGGTGCTTATAAAATTTAATTTATTTCGATGCATATTTATACATTTTTTAATTGTTTTTATACAATACATTTTACTTAAATATATACAATGATTTCATTTATAATTTAAAAAAAAAAAGATTTAATAAAATGTATAATAAAATATCAACATAACCTATTATACAACTAATGACAGTTGTATAATAGATAAACAAAAATCTGTATATTGGTAACAATTATTCAAATAGATTATGGCGAAAAGGCGAAATTATAATATAAAACAATGGCCGATCGTGACGTTTAAGTAGACGTTAGTGTTAGACTATAATAATAATGCAAAATGATAATTTTTAAATGTTTAATAAATTGTTAATGTTTGATTATAAAAACGTGCTTGTAAAACTGATTTAATAATTATGAAAAACAGAAACAAATTATAATTAATATAATAGACAGTTCAGTGTTGATTTACGATTTTTACAACAGAGGCAGAAGCTGGGCCACAAGCTTAATTAAATGTAAGTTTTCCTGTTTATTATTTATTTTTGTTTTTCTAAATTAATCTGTGGGTGGTATTAGCACATTATTTAAGCAAAAGAAAGCAACAATAAAATGTACAGAACCAAAAACAATAACTTATTTTAACTGAAAAACAGAGAATTACCATTTTCTACAATAATTTTTTTTTTTATCATTAGTCTTAGCCACTCTGGTTTTGAAACTTGTAGTACCTTTCAATAAAACTTCATTATTTTCAAGTCTCAATTGTTGAGAATGTATAGCTTTTTCCATCATTCCAACGTGAAATCCAATCTTTGATATTTGCCAATGTAAAAGAAAAATTTTAATGTTTTCAAACAGTAGTAATTACCATAATTAGTATTATACTTTTAGATGCAGAAGCGTTTAGTAAGGCTCTAAAATAGATCATAGTTCACAAGTGACTAATCTGATTGTTGATTTGTGTAACGTCGAGTCTAATGTAACGCGTGAAAAGGTTGACAAATCAAGATATCATAGTGTCTAAACAGATCTTGTCGAATTTAGTTTGGGATTTGTTACTGATTTTTACACTGTATAATAAATTTTGATGACTTGATAATTTAATGTATACCGTAATATATGGTATCGCTCTGTATATTCAATAACCATTCATCTTTAATCTTGTCGAAGTGAAGGCATTAAGAACATAGTATAGAACAGAAGTGAAGAATAATATCCAAGAAGAGAATTTTCATCTAAACAACATGTTTCATGTTTGCATATGTGATAATTCTCTTCATTTCAATTTATTATTTCTATAAACACATAATCTATGTTCCAATTTGTCGTTGAATCCGTTCTATCATGCAGTCTATTTTCGATGAACGGACGAATATTATTCAGATTATGCCTCCTCAAAGCTGAGTTTATAGATAGATGTGTAATATTGTTTATGTGAAGGTATGTTCTCTTTTATTCTCATAAAATTTAAATCATAAAAAACCTGTATAATGTCTATTATTATTATTTAATATCTTTTTTCTTTCGTTGTTGATCAGTCGTATATATATATATATATATATATATATATATATATACGATTGATCAACATTTATATTGTTGTTATACTGGAGAAGACGCATGTAGGTAGGTAATTATTGACTTTTAACTTTACTGTAGGTATGTGTACTCGTGTACATGGTAATTTTATATTAACGAATTGACATACAGCGGATGAATAATATTTACGTTTTAAAAAAATAATGAAAAAGTCGAGTTTATAATTTATAATGGTTGCATATTTCATACAAATTCAAATACACACAGGTATATGCTGCTGAATGCTGCTGGTTCTCATCTATATTTCTTGATATTGTGAGAAGAAGAGGGTGATCAATACGTTAATATAATTAATATGTAAGCATATTAAATGAAAATGCAACTGCATTTTTCAACGATTTGTATTCCATTGTTTCCTATTTATATTTTTTATATATTATACTGAACAATTTATTATAGTTGAATTTAGGTTTTAAAATTTGTAGGGAGTAATTACCCACTAATATTTTTAACATAAATTAACTTAAACTTTGCGGTTCATATGAAATGCCTTGGAGAAACCCTGCTGCAAATTGAAAAGTAGCAATAGTGATGTCATCTTGAATTAAACGTAGTTTCAAAAAGTATGATATCAAATTTTCTAAACTAGGGTAATAATATCTGTCAAAAGATTTTGATTTGATTTTTTTTTTTCAAAAACTGATAAAATAGAGCTAATGTTCTATATGGTCTATAATTGGATGGGGTAGATTTAGAACAATGAGTGACAATTTACTGTCATTCTTCCTGCTCTTAGCACGTATATTTTTGCGGTAGTGGCAATTAATTGTAATTTCTGTCGAATTTTGGTATATTTTAATTATAATTAAATGTAATATTGCGTAAACTGGTGTTGAATGCCAAAGTATATTTTCTCTTGCTCCATTAATGATCTTTTTTTTTTAGTTGTTTGTCATTATGAGTCACAATCGTTCAAAATTCATTTGATTTGTAAAAATTTAGCTCTATTGTCAGCTCTAACTGTACTTTCTTTCAGTTGAGTAGCCTATTGCAATATTGTTTATAACGATCTGTCTCGGACTCTTTCAATAAGTAAATTAAATTAATTTCGAATGTTAGTCAATCAGTTCCTCTTTATCATACAGTTGTCCATAATTGCCGTTGATTTGCACATGACGAGATGAAATCTCTATGCATTATCCATACAGGTTATTATATAGGATTATGTTTTGTAATGCCGACTATTTAGCTCGATTATAATAATACCACAACTAAATTGGTATAATTTGTCCTGTTGACATACCAATAAAATTGTATTTCAGCATAAAGCGTTATAATTCCCATGTGTGTATGTAATCCACTATAATTAGTACGGTTTCATACAAAATAGGTATACTGAATTGATTGAGTCTTAATTACACAGATCATTATTATATAGGATCATGTTCATATACTAAACTGATTGCAAAACATGCACTGTTTCATGTGATATATTCTTACATTTTTATATGATTTCTAATAGCAATACTAATTGTATATAATATGAAGTAACTACACATTATAAACAGCTCCAAATACCTATGCCTGAAAAATGTGTGTTAAAAGATTTTTCCATCATTCTGTGAATTCTGAACATTTTTACCTTGTTTTTGATTTATAAACAAATAAACAAGAACAATATAATAAGAGAGTCCAAAAAAAATACTTGCAAGACTGGTCTTTGACTACAAATATATACCATTTCAAAAATCGAGTACATCCGTAAAACTGTTACGTACGAGCGCCTATAATAAACTTCTTCGAATGAAATGCTGAAAAAAACACTCACTACTCTGCCAGTCAGTAAATTTCTGTTCCCTAGTATTGTTGTGTGTACAGCCCGTACATAGTGTTTTTTTTTTGTTATGAGATGTACTTACGTTACTTTAATTTTTTGTTTTTTTGTGTAATTTTATAAGTGAAATTTTTGTTGTTTTCTGCATTCACAGGTGTTTTTTTTTTTTTATTGTTTTAAATTATTTTATTTTTATTTTATTCATTGCGTTTTAAATAATTTAATTTGGTATTCACATTTATAATAAAATAAATATTTAAAAAAAAATATATTTATATTAAAATATTAAAATACTCTCTAACTAAAAGCAAAATTATAATCTTCATTGTAATAAGCAAATAAATATCTAATAATATACGTAACTCTTATATGAAAGGATTACACCACACCAATTAAAACTTAATTAAAGAAAAAGTTAATGTGTAATTTTTAGTCATAAAAAAACATAAATAAATTAAGTGTAAATTCAGAACGATAAATTTTTAAATAAAAATTGTGAAGATTTGAGAAAATACCATAAAGTTTTGGATAAATATTTATTTAGGCACAGACAGAAGAGAGAGAAAGGTAAACTTAAAGATATGCAAATTATGTTACTAATTGTTATTTCTATTTTTTTCTTATAAAACAGTTTTTTTCATGGTAAACTTGTTTAGAATATATTATTAAATGAATCAATTTCAATGCATTTAGTATTTTATTTATTATAGTTATTTACTCAGGTCTAGAAGAATATTCTAAATTATACATTTTAGCATTGAATTATAGTTGAAAATTAGTCATACTATTATATCACGATTATATTAAGCATTAAATACTATACTTAGATTGACTAATATAGCCTAATTACAAATTAAAATATACATCTATGGTTTTCGTAGACTTTACGAACAAATCAAAATTTGCTACTCAGCCAGCCTCAACCAGAGTAATATAGAAATCCGAATTTATTCTATCTACTCCTATCACATTACTAACATATATTCGAATACAAACTGTAACTTTTAGAAATGATTGCAAGTCTATTCATGGAAATGTATAGAATTGGTATACGACATTATATGAGACATATGTGTGGAAATTATTGACAATTGGACAGATTAAGAAGTAATTTGTAAAAATACTGTTTATTTGGGACTAACAAGTGACAAATAGATTGGCCGACTATTATGAATGTTACTCAATCCATCTTTACCTCTTACTATGGTGTCACCAGTAACAAGTATAATTGTACTTGCACTATCATCAAGAACCATAAAAATAGAATTACTAATCTAAAACACTTTTATTTTAACATCAAAATTCATAAATATATTAAAATGATGGCGGATAAGATATAGTCAGTATAACATTTCATTATAAAATTAAACAGAATGTGTGTAAAAAAAATATGATAAAATGATGATCGAATAAAATTAGGGTTTTATAATTTTAGAATTTTATCATTTATCCAAGTTTCTTGACTTCAAGAAAACTTTAGTTATATTTGTAAAGAAGAGATCACCATTAACAATCGATATATTATAGATCCTTTAGAAAACTCACGTATATTTGTAAGCATTCAGTGATTAAATACTTTGTACAATTTTGTAATTGCGAACGATCTATTAAATCTGTATAATAGATTTAATAACTGAAAAACATTGAATCAAACCGTACAAATAAATTCCAGATGGAAATTTATCTATATGAATCTTTCAGATATAAAAAGTTAATTTTATATAATACTATTCTGTCACACAATTTAATATTCAAAATTATACACAACATATGTTTCCTTAAATTTCATCATAACCCTAACACCAATGTGCATATGGCCAGCACCACTATGTTAAATTGTCATTTCTAATATGCAAATAATATCAAATGTCTACCAAAAATAATTATGCATTTAGTTTTCCGTATGGAAAATATAGAATAAATCATTAGTGCGTCTGAATAATTCAATGAAGTTGTGAGTAAATCACCAGCTGCATAGTTTTTTTTTTTATGAGATACTTCTAACATATTTTGTGATCGTTGAATCATGTGAAGGAAAGGTACAGATCGGTTGAGTAACCTAGATGCTTATCGGTCACTTCATTGATGACTTGAACATAATAATTTTATTAATAGAAACAATTTTTGAATTATTTACAGTAGTCAACTGAATCTAAACTTAATTAAATGAAACATTTCGAAAATTTGTTCTAATAGTTGGCAGTGTCATTAGATTAATAATTCTAAGTGTATCTGCCAACCTTCACCTAAATGAACATTGCATCAAATTCTAATGTAAAAGTTTGTTTCAGTAGTTAGATATAGATTCAATAAAATTAATTTAATAAATTTTATTTTGATTTTAATTTTATTAAGTATTTTGCAAAAAAAAAAAAAAAACACTCTTATTTTATTCGCAATTATATTATGCAATTAAATGAATATACATGAACTTGATTTTCAAGCGATGTGCAATAATAATTTGTATGAATATGAAATATCACATTTACTTTCAAACGCTGTTGCAATCGTATGTAAAACATATATTAATTTTTACCATTTAAATTTAATAACAATCAAAATATATAGAGCAAAGTCTATATAATATACGAGTATGACATAGAAAATATGAGTGCATGTATACTGTATTATATGTTCAATATAATTGAATTAAATGGTCTTAGACATTATCGAATAAACTTTTATTTATTCGTTTATACACAGAGTGTTCCAATGTTTCTGCTGCAAAATGTATAGCCTAACTCAAAACTATAATTTGGTGAGATCTCCGTCCTGCAGCAGTAATTAAATAGGCTGTTGATAAGGACTAATTAATTAATTTTCATGTGATTTTAATTAAATTACAAAATACAAAGAGTATTAAGGTCTTTCTATAGCTATTGATATTAGAATTATAATGTATTTAATTCAAGTGTATATAAAATCTTTCAAATTATACACATAATTAATCAATGGAATATATATGGTAATTCCTCTTTACCACCGTAAACTGTTATTTACCAATACCTTTCCTGTTACAGTTCCAATTCAATATACATTCTCCTAATGTACAAATCACATTTAAATATATTAAATGAACTTTGGAAAATTATCTTATGACAGATAAGCATCTAGGAATTGATGCGTTGTTTTTACCATTGAAATGGTCAATTATTCATAAATTGTGTAATTTGTTAACTATATTATTACTTAAATAAAGGATAATTTGAATTTGAAATTACTCACTTTTCTATATAATCAGAATTATTTTATTAAAATGAAATACATATTTCATCATATGAGAAATGTAAAATTATTTTTTTAAATTCGGCTCGAAGGACCAATATATAAAATATTCTGAACATTTTTGTGTAACTTCTGATTTGTTGAGCATTCGATTTTTAGACTCAGTTATGGATATTTATTCGTTTCAGTATAAACGTAAGCTATTTTATCATATGCGGTATTTCTGTATTGTCCATTAGTTTTAGGTGACTTTAGGAAGACAACATATATTTTTTTAATTTAAGAAATATACTATTGTACATATTATTTTATGTTTATACACGTACATATTACATTGAATCACTACGAGTATATAATAATGCATTATACTTTATTCGTTATATAGATGCATTATTATTATTATACGAAATCATGCAATAATAGCACTAAAAGTATCTATTACTATGTAAAAGTTTTCATATAATAAGACAACAAAAAAAAAAACTGAAATTATATTTTATTCATTTAGGGTCAAATTTCTAAAAATTTAAAGGAAATTCATCCGTTCTGAAATTTAATATTATGTATGAGTACTTTTCTTTTATCTTATGTTTATAAAAATATTTGACCCCACCTGCTATTTTTTTTTTTTTTTGTATTTTTTAACATAAAATAATAATATTACAGTGAAAAACGATAATCATCTTTATCTTTCCTGTTAACTAATAATATACAATGCAATGTCCCAATGTGTATATAATTTCGAAAACATTGTATTTGCTTGCCAAAGAGCATAATTATGTTACTTTTATGCATAGACTGGATACACTTGAATTATGAAATTTCTCTAAATTTAACCGAAGAATTAAATTAAAATGCATTTTTAATTTATGATGATCGGCCAAAGTATATAGACGAGTAAAAATTAGGTTAACCATTATAAATATTATTCTTGAAACTTGAGCATATGGTCGATACTGATGTGCATTTTAACAAAACATATGATGCTCAAGAGGATGGATGATTGCATTTAATTTACAAAGTTTCTATTTTCTCTTAATATTATTTACTTGATTATCTAATATAATTTGTGCATTATGTAATTAAATGAATTTAATTATCATTAGATGAATTAATTGAATTTTCATTTATAAATCTTAAATAGATACTCGTATGCGTATCATAATTGAATGAAAACATAAGTATAATTTAATAATGAATAATTTTGTAACATTTTATTTACTTACATATGCCAATATTTGAATTTTTTTCAATCTAATTATCTATCACTAGTATAGATGACGATTTAAGGGGCTGACTAATATCTAGATCATATTGAATCCAGATTTATCCCCATTCGATGTACTTACCTATGCCAGTAATTGAAATTATTTCTATGTATTTATCTGCTACTAGTAGTTGACGATTTAAGTGACTAATTAATATCTATTGATCATTGAATCCGAATGTATCCCCTTCCGGTGATACTGGAAATTCAATCACGATATATGTCAATCCGTGGATAAAAAAAAATCCTTTCACAGACTATGTTTCATATATCCACATTTGATAATAGATACCACAAACTCACTAACTCGGTACATAGGATTACAGAAATCACCAAGTGATAGTTATAATGGTTTAGATTAAATTAGATTATTCTGAGGGTTTATTGACTTCTTTAAATTCCACCAATTGTGACCTGTAATGTTATACCAGTAGTTTTGCCGTTCACTCCCAATCTTTATGTGACTCAATTGCTTGAAATGCTATTTTACTGTCAGATAATATTTCTATTTTATTGCCAACGTATACTGTGTTTTTAGATTTATGGGAATACAGGTCTCAATTGTATGTACCTTAGTCTGTAAAACTATTGTAGCCCGAATTTATATATACCGGTAGATATGTGGCCTTCACATGTGTCACCGGGCAACTCGATCAATGTTATTTTCGACATAGCCATGATAATACGAGTAGTAAATAATTGCATATACCGAATTTGAAATGAATATAATCAATTTCAAAATTCTACGATCACAAGTGTATATACTCAATTGTAAAATACGAATTCCTCAGTTTGCGGAGGTCCAATACATTTTAATGTTTTACCTTCATTCAATATTTATTTTTTTTAGTCAATTATACTTGACATTGGTGGTTACATTTGGGATGTTAGATTTTGTAACTTATATACGCTATTATTAATATATATTCGATAATATTCAAAATTTTTATACCATTTTACCATTCTTATGCAGTAGTATAATTCAGTAGTTTAACCAAAAGTTGCATCACTTGTCACGTAAGATAATTCATAACGACTCGATTTTCGCTTATATATGTGCTACACTTCTTTGATTTTGTTTTTCAGTCAGACAGATCTTTTTAATCTTTTTTGCTTGAAATAAGTGCACATATGGATCACCTATTCATTATTCGATATTAATTCTTTTCAAATATACAGTAAAAAACAGAAGACAGAAGAGTTTAAATAATTGTCTGCTTAATGATGATCGTATTTCTACTACTTGTAAGATACAGTGTAAAGGTTGTAAAGGATGTGATTTTATATCCATTACGTGTCTCAAATATGTACTATATCTGTTTTTGCGACAATGGCATGTTCTGGCATAATATTTGATGGTGCTTCTTGGTAATGCTTCTCTCAATGTTCCGTAAAGTGGCCAGTTGTAAATTTTTGATTTCTCATTGACCCTCTAAACCAAATTGTCTTATATGTATATAGTTTTTCTTTTCCTCTGTAATCATTCAGTTTTGTATATAGCATTTCAAATATTATAATAATAATATAACTATACAACAAATGGAAATCTGAACCTCAAACTATACTTAAATCATTGATTTTAATTGAAAATGTGAATATATTCTCATAATTGTTAATAAATAATTAATCACATTGAATGATTTCCATCTTTCAATATCAATAAATTTTGAATGCTCCAAATACACAGTCATCAGATCAGATCAGTACATTGAATGACTAAAATTTGGTCGTCCTATTGAATTTAAGTTCCTTCTTTTTAGTAATTGGTCAGTTTTGCTGACAAATGAAATGGAAATATGTAGTGTGATAAGTTGAGGTAGTGTACAATTTTATAAATAGTTTCTAAATTTTATTTTGTATACAAAATAAATATTTATATAAATATTTGTTTGACCTAATAGAATTTTCTGTATTTCTGAAAATCCATACATTATTTCACAAAAACTTCTCAATTATCATGCATATTATTTAATTATTTAGATAATTTACATAATTTACTAAAATACTGCAATACATATATTATTTATGTAACATACTCAACATATAATTAATGATCATAGACCTAAGTATTTATTTATTTTTTTTTTTTTTATTTGAGCATTTCTAATAAAATATATAAATTAAGTACTCTGAATATACGCTGGTATATATGGTAACATGTGTGATGAAATTTATGTTTCCACAGAAATAAGGGATATGTAGGTGGTCTGACTTAGGGGAAACAGCTGTATTGGGTTGTAAGTTATGTCAGTGTTAATTTTTTTTTTTTTTTTTACTATCCACATATTGGAATGTTTATTTTGAAGTGCGTTATTCATAAATTGATTGTGAAGGGTGCGTATATGAACTATACATTTGATCCCCGGATGCAGAACGTGCTAACATACCTCATTTTTATGTGGAAATCTTTTATAAATTTTAAATTACAGTACTACATAATTTCCGGGATACATTTTTATGTGTATTTTTTATCATCTGCTTCCATATTACAGATGAATTTCTTTATAGTCTGTACAAGATATACATAATTGAACATATTGTATAGAAAATTTCCCATTTAATGATGAATGAATGAATATACATGCATATAATTGAGAGCGCGTATATATGCATTTCGGAAAATCGATTTTATGTTTTTACAGATATATTTTCCATAAATTGTTAGGATGGAAAATGTTTTATGTTTAAATTATGTATACATTTATATATAATATAGACAATCTATAGAAAATGAGCATTATATATATGGTTAATAAAACACTTTATGCACGTTATTTTATTTGGCTTCAAAATATTGCACCAGGATAT
>JANSTX010054558.1:0-10903 GCA_027564355.1 Penthetria funebris | reverse complement strand
TATACCCTATCTTTAATTTTAAATATTTTATTTAAATTTATTATTCCAGTCGGTTTAATTTTATCTATCTTTTCATTTTTATTAAAAACCAAAGTTTTATACAATTGCAATTGTTGTGAAATCTTGAACATTGATTGTATTTTGAATGTCTCCGGTAATGTAATCTGTTTTTGGTCTATAACCTAACCTAATAGTAAGTTATTAGTTATAACACCAGTAGATGTGAATCACGTATTTCTATATAAATAGTAAGTTGTCAATAATAAATATTTTGTAAATTCAAATTTCTCATTCGTGGATGTGAAAAGGCTTTCTGTAATCTAGATTTCACCTGTACGGATTTTTGTACCGTTTGATTGAGGGTGGTAAGTTGTTTTTTTTTTTTTTTTGTTTTTCTCGTTAAACAACTTAAATCCAGATGAATTAAATGGAAAGGGGTGGGAACGTTATTTGTTACCAATTGAGATGGCAAACCGAATATGACAAACTGACTGCGTAACTTAGTCATTTGAAAAATTTCAATGAATTTTGAATACGCAATTAATATTAAAAATATTTTTCTCTGGAACAAAAAGGAAATCTAAGTGTACTGTACTATATTTGTCTTCCAACGTACAAAATTTTTGGCACAATTAGCCTCGAACCGTGTTACAAACATCCTCTTTCCAAAGAAATGATTTCCCGTTTATTATCATAATCACTTTATATTCCAGAAAAATCAGTCTTATTGTAGCCCAATATAATATATCAATTAACTTTTTTAAGACAACATCTTCTTTAGTTGCATTCCTTGTCACATCTATACATATGGACAATTTATTTGATACAATAATTATACTGTGATAAAATTATCGCCCATATTTGGAGCCTAACAGCAGCAACTGAATTCATTCCCTTTTTTTCGTGAAAAATAGCACGAATGATTAGTTACTATTTTAAATTAATGACCGTATTTGTATTTGTGGAATTTACGGTCCCCAAATATAAATGCCAATGCCTTTTGTGTTATTGAACATTCAGCGACCATAAATGTGGCAGAAGCAAATAAAACCGATCATTCAACACCTCTTCTAAAAAACCCATAAAATAAAGACAATTCAGTTGACAGATTTCTTTGGGTTTGGTCGAATTTCCACCACATCCATAATATGATTAAAATACTGAACACTAATATCTAGAAATTTTTCGCATTTTTCTAAAATTATTTTCAAAATTATGCTCTTCCATTTGTTCAAGTACCATACACAATTTCTCCTTATTATTCCTTACCATAAATGAGATTGATATGCGTTTGCATATAGTAGAAATTGACGAGTATATCCAATTATTTGCATTTTTTTCTGTTCATCATAAAAATCACAATCTGTGTCTTTACTGAATTTGTTCGAGAAGCCTTTCCTAAATTTGTATATTTTACGATTTACTCGATTTCCAAAAACCATGTTCATTCGATATTCTTCTACAGTTATAAGACATCGGTATTGAGGATACGCTATTTTAAAGTATTTCTGAACAAACCGAAAATCACCCAACATCCTATCTACTATAATTTGTATATTAGATTCTTTGCGGAAATTGGAAACTGTTAATAGATTGCTACTTCACTCAATCGATTCACTAAAATAATAATGTTTCAGTAAATTCTTGATTAAATTCTAGTTTTATGATGGGTGTGCTGTCATAGTGTGTATCCAAATCAACAATAGATTTTTAGGAATTTAAGATGCTAAATTCATCTTAGATGATAATATTGTAACAAGTATATTCATTATCATCATTATCATTATTATCTAATTTATGACGCAAACAAATTATGAACCACTTCTGAATGGTATTTGATACGCCTTATTAATGATTGAGAAGTTTGACGATTATGAATTTAGAGTAAAATCTGAGTTTTAAGTAAATATCTACATTTTTGTAAGACCAATTAAACAGTAAGAATACAAAAGATGTTATTATGCATTAGGGGGCATGTGATGGAAAAGTAGACTGTTATGGTATAGCGAACGATATATCACATTTACAATAATATATCATTATTTCAAAATTATTGTGTGACCATGGTTTGTTGAGTCTTCATTGTACTATAAATCTGTACGAAACTGGATGCCAGGTTTCTACAAGTATACAAATACTTGTAGAAACCTTTCTTTTTTTTATTAAAATAAATATTCAGAACATACACAGAACGCAAATAAAAAGTAAACAAACATACTAAATCATATTGAATTACTGCTATATGTTTCCTCATACTTGATTATTATTCGTTTATACAGGATTTAAGTTTAGAAATACAAAATGTTACAGGATGTCAAGTGATTTATATGGCATGTGGATAAGAGGAATTAAATTAAATTGGTCCTATATCACTCACATTGCTCGTTGTGCTCAACTAAAGCAATTACCGTGATTGTTTGCTGTAAATCTGAAGATAACTGCAATTTTATCCTTTAATACTTCTGTATTTATGTAAAATAATATTGAATTTAAAGAGGGCCAAATATACAAGGAACAGTATCACAAAGTCATACGTATTAATAAACACAAATGAAGTTATCGTATTATCTGTGCCATGACATCACGTACAATTCTTTCAACCTTTAGTGCATTTAAAATAATGTATTCTACAACATCAAATTAACCATCAATTTTTGTTGAATAAACCGTAACGAACAGAGTTTAATACTACATAAATCATGGCTGTTCATCCTCGTATAGCCGATACTTCTGTAGACTGATGAAAACTATGTAAATATTGCTTAGTTTGTAAGAAATAAAATAACGACGAATTATGATCAGGTACACTACTAAATATTTGGTATCATGACACCGGCTTTTGATTTCTAAACAGTTTTAAACAGATCAATAATTTCAAAATTAATATGCCACATCACTTATATTACAACCTTATCCTACACACCCTTCCTATATGGGGTATTTTGGACTAAATATTCTATTCATTATTTCATTTATTTGATAAATTTACAAAATGTTTTATTTATAGTCCGATTTTCAATTTAGAATAAATAATTCAAATACTTTCGAAAGGAAACTCTTTTGTTGTCTCAGACATATTCACACCAAAAATGGTATGCCATATCACACATAGCAGAATAAAGCGTTTAGTAAGGAATTCAAATAAAGGAAATTATGATAAAAATGATGACACTTGAATGATTTCATTTGTAAATGCGTACCGACAAATATCATTAACACCATCTTTTAAGCGTCGATCACACGCCATTATTGACATTATAGCACAATTAGCGGTAGTGTAGGCAAAGATAGGTAACCAATTCGACTAATATACTACAGAATATATCACATGAAACTATGCATATGGAAAACATTTACCAGAATACAATCCTAACGAACGTAAGTCAATTTATTATTGCGTTAAATCCATAAAAAATGTAAAGGGGATAAATTTGATTGTCATGGAATATACCAGTATCATAAGCCATCTCGGCATTTAAATTGAATATTATCCATCATCATCATAACATTATCATCATCAGCACAATCAACACCTGGCAACAATTTTTTTTGTCCAATAACTTTTATATGTTCGAATTCAATTATACATATACGAGTATACAAATAGTCCTTGATAGACGTTGTTTTAAGTGAAATTTTACCATGAAAATTGCACATTTATTTTGTACCACAATTTTATATAAATATTGGTAGATAATTAAATATATAAGAGTTTACGTATAAACTCGTAACATTTCATTATCATCATCATCCCAACCTTCACACCACATAAATTTAAAGAGGGTGGTGGTATATTACCATTTCTAGTAACATTAAATGTCGGAATGAGAACTATAGTTGCTAGATTTTACACCTTAATAATTTAGTAAAGTGGTGTATATAACTTTCTAGCTACGAGTACGTATATTGTTGATGAAATATTTTCCTTCTGATCGATAAACACGGAATACATTGTCTTTTCAAGCTTCAATTAAATGTCAGAAATTCACATAATTATAAGTCGAGTTACTGGCGGTGGTAACGATGGTTTGAGTAATCAGAATATTAGTTGGCCGCTTTATTCCATCACAAAATTTTTTAATCATATTATTGTTTTTTAATACGTCAAAATTGGGTACAATTACAACGTTCATTTTAATATTAAACATGCAAAATTGATCATTTTATTAAAGAAAGCAAAAATACATATTTGAGGTATCATAAAATTCAAGGAATTGAATATCTCATAACCATTAAATGTAATGTTGATGATTATCGTATTCTTAAATGAAATTATTTGAGGTTGGTATTTGACGTGTATGTAATTTAATTATATTTATAAGAAATTGCCACAGTCATTTTAGTGTTTTGTACATTTGGTAGTATTTAAATGAAAACGTCACACATATGCTGAGTATAGGAATCAGTTGATTATTATTTCTTAAAGAGCTTAGTTTGTAAGTCCCAATTTCTATATTTTAATATTACAACCTAAGAGGACAGATAAATAAAAATAATATGTGAATATTCTCGTACTAGCCTTACTTAGCCGTAATTCGATTTAAGTCATATGCGAAATTTTCAAAATATAAATTTTAAGAAACCGATATTTTAATATATTCGGTTTTTATTGCCTTGACGATTGAATACATACATTTTTATATCTACGACGATTAATTCTAGGATTTACAATCCTAGATCCAAAAACTATAATAGTTTTTTGTAAGTAATTTAATGCATCAGCGAATGCCTGATTTTGATTGGTTAACCTTTCAAGTGTATTAATCTTTTGAGTATTCAACTTATTACCCAATAAATGTATAGTTGAATAACATTGGCAATTTTAGACATGTGACACCTACTACTACATAATTTGAAATCTAATCATGAAATATGTCATTTGCAAAATTTTCTTATAGTTACAAGTACAAATATGTTATTTATTATTAATTTTCTATTTTCCTAGACTCTTTATATTTTCCGGTCGTCGGGTGCTAATAGTCTTAAACAAAAAGAAAATAAAAAAGACATTAAAAAAGTGTATAAATTAGGTGAATTACAGTCAAAACAAAATAATATACGAGTAGACCTATAAGTGCCATAAACAACATTTCGGTACAAATGAAATAAATAGATATTAAAAGAAACAGATTTTGTATAATATGCAAATATGTTGAAATAAAACGCCTTAATTAAAAAAAAATGGGACTTTTTAAATATTAAAGGACACGTGACATAAATTGCAAACTTTTCGAAATTAAAAAAAAGATAAATGCAAAATTTTCTACGACGTGAACAAAATAAACATATTCAAAATTGAAATTTTCTGAATTGCTTCGTTTTTATTTGTTTACTGTTGGATCTCAATAAAAAAAAAAAAACATTTATATAATCTTCGTTATCATGTACCATCACTTCGCACGACATCAATGAACAACCAGACCAGTTATTTACGATTTCTGGTCAGCATAAGCACTTCCAATCGCATTTGACCAATAGTGTTATCTGTTATGTTATTTTCGTTCGACCAGTTGTTCATTAATCTGAAAATTCTATGCGATATTACCAATCTAATTCAATTTTATTCGTATAAAAATAGTGTTTTTAAATCCATCAATTCTCACAAATACTCATTTGATATTCATTTGTTAGTCGAAAATATGCTAAATATCTAATGCACCTAACCTATCGATGAAAACATATTAGATTTGTGATATAATGATATTCGTCACTTTCCAAGTCTCGCTGCAGAACGGCATTACTATATTAGATTAGATTAGATTCTTTTACATTCTACTACCACACCGTGACCCAGAGGATCTATTGTGGATTACCTAACTTTTTTTAACGTCCACGTCAGATTCAGATGAAGTACAGAACCTTTCTGGATTCCAAATTCGAAATGTCTTTTGGATGCATGATGTATCCTTTCCAAGTATCGCATTCTTCTTTAAACGAAATAATCGTATTCACATAAAATATGCTCGGAAGTTTCATTTTCATTATTGCAAAATCTACAAAATATCATCAGACTTACTAATTAAGTCATTTTTAGCCAACCCAAACAACTTTTGTGTTGTATATGCCTGAATTTTTCCGCACAGTTGTGACCTGTAATATTATACCAGTAGTTTTGAACGTTCACTAGCCTCCCAATTTTCAATAGCAGACAGTGCCTTTGGCAATTCCGCCAGAATGGTTTAGGTGCAGTAAATGTTGACAATGAGCCCAACCGCATTATGACGTTACTTTACCGTTTACAATCAAATTTGAACTCAAATAATTATAATTCAAATTTAACTACTGGGAAATATTGATCAATTACAATCATCCGATTATACATTTAAATATTTCTCGGCATATTTCAGTATAGCATCATCTTTTTAGTCTTGATCACACGCTATATTGATATTCACAATTATAGATAACATGAAATTTCGACTGCCACATCACATATAGTATTCGTATTCCTAATATGATAAGACTTTTACAGTACCAGTGTATCGTGCTAAAAAAGTTCCCAAATAGTGGAGAGAAAATATACTTTTTGAACAACGATGTTAATATTCACTACATGTTCATCAATTTGAATGGTATTCTAACGCTTATATTAAAGTCAACGGAAAGGATATATAATATGGTGTTTCAACATTCAAACGATTTTTCTACTATGATTCTAAACGTGTTTATGCGTAATTTAGGAACGATCTAACGTTGGTCTGAAACCAATACGAATGCACAGTTCTGTGAATGATGAATGTACCGTGTCGCGAATAATTATTTCAGTAACCTTGTTTATTATGTTGATTGAGGTGATGACACGTCACTTTTTGCACATACTCAAGTAAAACGACTGTTTGGCACAAATGTGATGTTATATAATTTATTTTTTGTGATTTCTGCATAATATCCCTATAGTGATAATTGTAAACATCCGTACATCTAAAACTGTATACACTCAATAGGGAACGTATCCACTTCTTGCTCAGTTTTATATTTGATTTGGTGTACATATTTCGCGAAGAAGTTATTTTTTTTTTATATCACCCATACTGTGCGTACTCATAACAAATCTCTAATTATTACAGTTCGAGACACCTTTGCAATAGTGTCTATAGCTCTGCCCAAGAAAGTCGAGTTTGTATTGGTAAATTTTCGTGATGCTTGTGTCAACTTAGTCGATTCAAACATAGTTCTAACATTGCAAATTGTGTCCCATTCGTCATAGTGTTACAATCTAATCTAGTCACGTTTGTACGGATTACAGACCCAAAATAGCCTAGGTAAATGGAATTAATTTTATTTCCGAAATAGGTGACCTTACTATATGAATTTTAGCATACAAAGCACTTTAGGAATTCAACTCAACGGAATGGTTGATGCTAACCCAGATCGTTTTTATATCTTATACTCCAAATATATATATATATATATATATATATTTAAGTATATACTACATAATTCTCTTGTTATATTACAACTGTTGTAAATAAAATTCAAATATTTTTGTTGCAACTTTTCCATAAAAAGTTTTGGATGAAAAATAGATTCACAATATGTTGCCCTCAAATGGATGAGATGGAACAATTTCATGCGATTAAAGAAATATTTAATTCAATTCTTTATTTATGTATGTCGTAAAAGTTTTAAATTCTATTCCTGTATAAATTTTAAATTTAAAATAAAATAAATGCTTACAGACACTATCTTTATGGAAAATAAATGACATCCGCAGTAATTTCGGTGAATATACAAACGTTAGATGATAAAAAAAGATTTCCGTAACTTTAACTTGATACAAGAACTTATTATATTAAATCAATTCAAGCACTCGTTACGGGTTACCAACTAAATGTACACACTGATAAAACAAATGTGTAACATTCGGTACAATGATTTTACAATTGGCATTGTCAAACAATTTGTTCACAATTTGTAGTCCAAAATTCGCACGGCAAAGGGCGCATATATGTAAGTATTAAATTAACTTGTGTCCTTTCTAATACTTAAATTAGACGAAATATATACAAAACCAAACATCGTAAATACGTCAACGGGTTAACATCTTTAAAACCCGTATTTCTACATTCTTAAACGAGAAATGTCAAAATGATTCCGAACTATGGGTAAAGTGGTATACAACGTCCAAATTATTTGCAAAGTAAATGGTACACAATATTTTGATCCTATGCCCTGTGTCATGGCATGGTGTGCGAAAAATTTATTTGATATATATTACTATATGATCTGGTCAATATTTCATCTAATAACCATGGTCACGATACATAAACCCCGTACTTCAAAAATACCTGTAAACTTGGGTAATGGCGCGAAAAAAATTAAATATTAGTATCAGTTGTTCATAATTTTTAATCTCAAGGACTTAGCATTGATTTAATTTCCCAATATTACTTGTAAATAGTTTTTGCTTTGTACATCTGGTGCGAACGTTTAATTCAATATTTCGTCGTGATAGTCATGACGGAGACAATATATAATGTATACGATGTCAAATAATTTCTTAAAATTTACATTGATGTCTGTAAAGAAACTGTCTCGATGGCCAGTGGAGTGAGATAAGATTTCTAGTCCTTAATGTAAATTTATAAATTCTAAATTTAGAAAATAATCTATTGATTAACTTAATATAAAATATTCTAAATATATATACCTTAAGATAATATGAAATTGGATCCTCGGTGGAATCCTTCTTATAATGGTTTATATTTATAATATTATCATATAAATAACGATTTATGTGACATTATTTACATACTATTTTATGAATATCATTATTATCAGATTAATTTAATATCCTTACGGATTTCCCTGACAAAACGTAAAACATTCACAGGAATGAATATATTTGACAAAATAATTTTATTCACACTATATTTGCTAAAGAAGGCAAGAATAACTTACGATATTACAATATAAAGTGATAAATTCAAGTAATTTAATTGGGGTGAAAATAAAATAGTTATACGTTATGTGAAGCTATTATAACGAGTAATCATCGGCATCACCAATTTAATTAAACCTTTAGACAGCATTTCAAGAGAACAACCCATGTTATTTATATATGTTAGTACGTACTTGTGTATAATGTAGGATAGATACTATTCTTCTGAATTGATAATTACTGTTGCAAATCACTAAAACAAAAATAAATCATTTCAGAGTGTGGCACCCCCAATATAATTGATGATAGTTGTTTATATGTGCTTAGTTGAGGAAACATTTGCAAAAAGAAAAAATTATAATTTTAAACAGTTGAATTCACAGGCGTCTTCTTGTTCTTAGTGATTCTAGATCTATATATGTGATATCTTGGAGTGTCAAAATATTGTAGCTAGATAAACGTATTAAGTCTGGCGATCAAAATTAGTTATACAAAATTGAAGCACAAAGGAATGTTACAGGCAAAAACTTACATCTGTTAAATCTATAAATGAACAGAGAAATAACGAAAAGGAGGAAGTAATGCTTTAGATGTAAAAAAGTCCATTTCATTTGATATACAGAAACATCTGGAGGATATTTGTGTTTAACAGTTAGCAAATTCATTAAATATGATCTTAAATGTGATATCAAATTCGTATAGAAACGAAATCATTTTATAAAAATAAGGGATGCATACAGAAATACTCAAACTACAAAATTACACATCTTGAAAATATGCAAAACAATTCTGGACACAAAACACCGCTATCTAATTAATATTTTAGATTCGTCTTTGAGGATTTTAGTTATAAACAGACTTAAGAATAATTTTTGACTACAGTTACGACATGCCTCCAGAATAAATGCATCTGATACTATTACTATCAGATCACAGATCAAGTGATTGAACAACATAATCAATAACCGAATTAGGTTTTATTATACTTGATCACAATGTCTATCATAAAAATAAAATAAAAAAAATCATTGGAAATAGAATCGGTGATAAATTAATAAATATTACCGAAAACTATCACTATACACCTCAAACCTTGCCCCTGTAATAAACTTCAGTGCTAAACAATTTTCAGAACACATAACAAATCAACTAATTACCACTGATTTTGCCATTTAGCGATTTACAAACGTGAATTAACAATCGCTGATACTCTAGACTGCGAGCAGGTTTTCGACCTAGTGTATTAATTTTCAAATTAAAATATATTCACGTTTTTAATGATCACTAGTAACGTTTAATTTTCGAATGAATCATTTAGGGTTTACATAGATGACCACGTGTCCAATTTTCACACTGATTAATGTTAAATTGTTATTTTAAATAATTGTATTAATGTTAAATTGTTGTTTCTCACAAATGCTGTACAAATTTCATGTAATAAACAATTCTTGAATTTGTATTTGAATCTCCAGTTAATCTTTTTTTTTTTAATTTACTATTTTTCGCCATTCAACGTAAAATTGAGAATTTCTAGGTTAAGACCACTACTGAGGTCCTGAGTCAAACGAAATAAAAATTATAAAAATTTTAAAATATATCTAATATATAAAATTATAAAATAATATACAGAAATATACTCAGTTTATTTTATATAATTCACTCAGTTTATTTTATATAATTTACTATTTTTGGACCTGATACGAAAAATAGAGAATTTCTAGGTTAGAAGACTACTACTGACGTCCTGAGTCAAACGAAATAAAAAATTTAAAATATTAGAAACATGATAGTATACGAGTATATAACATTTCCTGTGTAAATTTGTCTAAAACCCGTAAATTTTACCAGGAGTTCAAAATTGAAATAATGATAGTTAATCCGAGTTTATTATTGATTTATTTTTACGCTTTAAAATACAATGCAAAAATATTGAAAATGTATTAGACACTCAGTTTATTTTATACAATATACTATTTTTGGCCATGATACGAAAAATAGAGAATTTCTAGGTTAGAAGACTAC
>JANSTX010054557.1:7267-27445 GCA_027564355.1 Penthetria funebris | reverse complement strand
TAGCTAAAGAACCAATAAGATGCAAACTTGTGGTAAACGACATATCGATTGAGCAAGTTATGAGTTTTCGCTACTTGAGTGCAGAATCAAGCAGTTATCTAGATGTTTCTGCAGAAGTTCGCTATCAAACCAACAAGGCAGCATCAATATCTGGATGCCTCCGTGATGTCATTTGGAGAAATAGGTTCATGTCACTAGACAGCAAAATACGAATCTATAAAACATGGGTAAGACCTATTTTAACATATGCAGCAGAAACCCGTAGTGATGAGTACTATCAGCGGTCATTCACTTAGAGATCGGATCAGAAGTGATGATATCAGAGAGGAATGTCAAATTCAAGACATACTGAGATGTACTAGGTCCAGAAGCGGTTACTGGAGAGATCACGTTGATAGAATGCCAGAAAACAGAATCGCAAATATTGCAAGAAAAAACCACCCAGGTGGGACACGGCCAATAGGTAGGCCTCCGAAGAGATGGCGAGAAAGTTGGACATCCGCATCTCAAAATTAAAAGAAAATAAAAATTCCTAGAAAAACACAGGTCCATGACCTAACGAAAGAAGAAGAAGAAGAAGACAATTTGAAGCCGTTGATGGGTTCTCCTATCTTGGCAAGCAGATTAATAGCAACAATGATATAAGCGATGAAGTTCAATCTCGGATTGCTTTAAGAAACAAATCATTTTATGGTTTACAAAAAATGTTCTTTTCGAAGACATTAAGCAGGAAACTAAAAGTCAAGCTTTATCAGACGTTAGTATGACCAGTTGTTACGTATGGTTCGGAATCGTGGTACATGACCAAGTGAATGAACAACGTTTAAGGAGTTTTGAAAGCAAAATACTACGCATCATTTATGGTCCGATGAGGGATAAATGGCGGTGACGTAGGCGATACGCTTGAGATTTAAAACAGCTATATTCACACCGTGACATTGTTTAACACGTCAAAATCTGTCGTTTGAGGTGGCTCGGGTATATGGCACATATGCGGGCTGATCGTATACTGACAAGGGTGTTGGATGGTAAACCTGTTGGTACACCGCGGAGTAGGTGGAGGGATGACATGGACAGGGACCTTCGCTAGAGGCCAAAACCAATTGTAGGTTGTAGGCCCGCATAAGTAAGTAAGTAGGATCATGTTATATTATATGTAGATATGTAGCCGTTGTTAAAATCATAGTATCTTATAATGAACCCTAAATCTGAGGAACTAAAATTGTTCGCATTTTTTTACGCTCCCATTACACCAACATTTTACTCGAATCCAAAACACATAGTACCTGTTTGTATGCAAATCACTTTACCTTTGAAATTTTTCTTTAAAAAGTCGTCAAAAAAAGTATTCAAATTGACCATAAATATTTCTATATAGCCAAAAAATTAACAAAAAAAAGGGAACATAAAAAAGAGTTAGGTAACTCTTTCTTTCAATTTATTCAAGTACTTTATTTATCCTTTAAATTGTGATTATTTAATCATTCTTTTTTTCTATTCAATAACTTAAGAACGATTGAATTCCTTCTCTTGAAGTCGGTATTCCTTTATACAATTCCCGATTTTATTTTTTATGTCAATAATAAATGATGCAAACAGGTCTGACAGAGCGATGTGCTAATAAGAAATCTATTATGTGGTAGAATGTAAGTACTTATTCAATCGTTTTGAAAAAAAGGATGTGAGGATGATCTATAAGAATTCTTTTGTTAAATTTCAAGAAAATACAAGTATGTATCCTTTTTGGTTAGGTAAATTCAGATTTCTCACTGGACAACTAATAGAAATTTAAATATGCAAAATAATAAGATCTAACTGGATTAGGATTAGCTTAATTTATTACATAAATTTAAAATTTTATAGAATAATGGAGTATTTTCAATCCTTTTTGTATATTAGCACATAATTGCGGATAAATGCTAATCTGTAAATTCTTAAAGACTTACACACAATTTATATTAAGTTCTTACTGGATTTATGCTAGATGTTTATTGCAATATATTAAACTTTTATCCTTTCTATAATGAGATTTAATCCTTAGCATTATTATTTACATTATAATGCGGTAACAGTTTTTAATTATTAAAATGCATTTCCTAAGTCAAACTGAAAACCTGAAATATTTGCGGAAAATAAGTAATTCAAAGGATTACAATTGCACCAAACTAAATAGATGTGGGATTGCAAGTTTCCACTTGCACAGTTCAAACGCGACGACAAAATGGTTGAATGAACATACATTGACAACTTTGGTCTACGAAGACATACAGAAACAACTTGGAACCTGAAACGTTTGAACTATGCTTGACTTAAAGACAAACAAATACCCTAATGAGGAACAGTAATACTATGTTCGAACAGTTTTTATTACACCATATGCGGAACTGAGCAAAATGTTTGGTAAAGGTACACAGCCTAATGACCGTTTTGTTTTTTTTTTGTTTTCGAACAATTTACAACACGCACAATACTCACCATCTGATAAACAAACTATTCGAACAGTGCTTTTTTATATTGTTTTCTGATCTTCAATGCAACTCAGTAAATGGAAATATAGACACAGTACTTTAACGAACTATTGCATTTTTCCGAACTTTTATGTTTCAAAATTCAACAGGGCGAAACCAAGATGCAAGCTTATTCAGGAATATCGCACATAAAATTAAATTTGCAGTACAACACCTAATATGGTTAAAGACAGGTGGTATAATAACATGGAACTCCGTAATAGTGAAGGTTGACTTGGATTGTATTGTTTCAATATTAAATGATTGTCCGAAGATTTTATAAACAAGATGGCTGTATTCGTGGATTTTATAATTCTAGGTATAGGTTTTTATACACATGTTTTTATAATATACATCCACGGAAATGTCCACCAGGTACGAAACCAGGTCGTACACTTTTCTAATCATAATTTCATCGTTTTCAGATCATTTGCTTCCACAACACAATGTAGACCTTTTTAAATTCTGATTACTGATGTGAATATGAGATTTAAATAACTATCTACATGCTTATTTAATGTGAGCAGACGAAGCTAATAATAATCATCATCTCGACCTTTACTCCACGCGGGAACTTAAGGCGTCAACGAACAACTACAGATTTTGCGATCTGTGGCCAGCAGCTTCACTTCACTCCATAATCTACCATTGGTTAATACCTGTACCTGTACTGGGTACATCAGTGAATGACTCACATAACTGTACTTTATTTGCTTGACAATTCTGTTTATCGCCTCCAAAAATTTTCGTTTAATATTGTATTTGGCCCGAAAAGCTTTAGTATGCGCCTAAAGCAGGTGCCTTAGGCCTTGGCGAAAACTTGAGTTTGTGACCCGTTGTTATTTGTCAGTTTCTAAACTTTCGCAGCGATATAATTTGTTTTAATAGTGCGTAACAGTAGTATTTTTGAAATTTGTTACTTGTGTTACTTTGATCATAACCCAGTTCCAAGGCGAGTAGGTACAATAGTGGTGACAGTATACATACCTATTATACACCCGAATATATATCCAAAATACCACCAAACCTTCTACTATGCAAAACTCTACATTGCGAATCACTGTGTAGACCGTGGATCATTTTCATTAGTTTAGATATTAAGATTTAGACGATAACCTTATTTATCTTGTTCAGTAAGGTGATACCAAGCTAGATTTTGTTAATACTAAAGTTAGACTTTCTGACAACTTCATTACTTCATTATCAACCCCACTTTCCATAAGGTTGGCGAATCATATCAGACAATGCCATCAATGCCATCCAAGTCCACTTTCAACATTTCTAAGTGATTTGTCATCGGCGACGGCTGTCTTACCTATTTTTAGATGTTTTATTGTGGATAAGTTTTCACCATGAGTTAGAACAAAATCTTTTAATCGTATTGTAGCCCATATTCGATCAACTTAAACTTCAGGCCTATTCAGTAGCTAACTAAAGTACTTAGTCTATCTTTCCATTTGCTGAATTTCATTTGAGATCAGTAAACTATTAGACATTCAATTTTAAAGAACCGCCCGGTTAGTTTGCCTGACCGAAAGTAAGCCTTTTTCATATTGTCCAGTTGACTATATTGTGTCTGCAGATTCTGTTGGTCTATTGCATTGCTGTTATTAATCGCATTATTGATGTTTCTCCTTCTCATTATTCCATGTATAATTACTAATTTACTCATTCCTTTCATGAAACCCTAACGCCAAATCGCATGCGAACCATTATCTTACATATTTATGAAGTTAAGCAACGTTTTTATGCACAATAGTTTTAGTTTATCTCCCCATATAAATCTGTGCATTAGTATAACCCATTTACACGAGTATGACAAAGTTTGATCTGTCAATCTCAACAAAACACTTTGAAAGTTGGCTATAGAAAGCTTTCTTATGTATGTGCGAAAATCTGAACTATTGTTACACATTTAACACGACTCGTGATCCATTGAACTAAGTTTTTCGGAAAACAAAAGGGTTTCACCAGAGTATACAATACTTTCTCCATTTTCCTTTAATCGAATCTTGCTCAATCAAGGAATACCGTGGTTGTACCTCTTCAATTTTTGAGTCATCTGCGCAAGTTTTGCTGGTTCAAGCATTGTTCCGAACGTTACAGATTACAAATCGTATCCGTTGACATAAGCCAAAAGTCGTGCAAATAAGTATTCCAGTTGTAAACTCTTTACAATAAACTGATTATTAGCAAAACTGTATAGATAAGTTTTACTACAATACTGATATTACTCTAGTTCCCAAATATAGTATTTAAATATACCAATATATCACTAGAATATATGACATGCAATTTCTGAAAAGGAGTAAAAATTGAAGTAAGTTTCATGAAGTAATTTGAATTTATCATGGACACATGATGACTTGAAATTATACAAAATGTCATTTAAGAGATATTCAGACGCAGTAATCAAAAGAAATTTAGTCTAAGTTCAAAATTTGGATTTATTTACATGTTGACGTCGTAAATATAATTATGCAGTCGTCAATATTATCGTTATGGGATAGTTTATTTAATTTACCGTAATATCTTATTGACGGCTTGTATAAATACTTCACATTAGTCTTATTACTGTAATTTTGAAGTATTTGTATCACATGTCGGTTGCATAGGGACAATATCGCAATTTTTAGAGGGAAGTTTTTGGGAATTGCAATATGTTTATCATATGAATATTGTGAAACTGTGCATACTCCTAATCAAATTGCGAGCGACGGAACAAATATACTGTTCCTGTCTGACTGATAATATAGACATCAACAGTTTGGCCAAATAGATTTATTTAACTCAATGAGATATTTATCGAGAAATGTCGCCAAGAATTTCTCTACTCACTGTCAAGAACTTGAGCTAAATAAGTGAGATAGTGCAATTCTATTACAGATAAAAATGAATTATTGGCAGATTTCAATAGCAATTGTCCATTAAATGATAAATATCTTCCTCCATACACTATTTTTGTTCTTTTAATCGCAATTAAGATAAAATTCATAGAAATGCTAAAAGTAAGATGTTTCCATATGAGGGAATTTCTTTTTTTCTATGCAACATTCATGTGGGAAGAAAAGAAAGTTACCTACAGGTGAAATTGATAAGAATATTTAACCAATAAAAAAGGTGTACCTGTTTTAGAAGGTTATTACCACAATAATTTGTATCTTAACACGGTTTTAAATGATAAAACTTGGCACTTTCATGCCCAAAAGTAATTTGTTGTTTTTAAAAAAAACAAACTGAGTTTTGATGCAATTTTTCTTATTATTTATTTATTTGTGGTTACAATCTTTTTAAAAAATTTATTGAACTAAAATATTTTAAAGTCAGGTGGAGGTGCTCATAGTTTAAAATTGATAATCTATTAATCATATCATTAATGTCTACATTTTCATTGTGCCCATTGTGCATTAGTTATTTCTTTTAAGTTACTATATGTTGTCCTTTGATATTACGATACTAGTTGATGTTAGTATTCATATTAACTAGTAACATTGTAAATGAGTAAATTCCTTTCAAAATCTGTAAAAGACACGAATAAATTTAATATATTTTTCTTGAATGGTAAATCGAGTTAGAAGTTCATTTATAATTGCAAATATTTAAATAAACATAGTTAATCAGTACTCTTGTATTGCTAATGCAGCTCGAAATGTTAGGATTACAGTCAACAGACAAACCGAAATGAGCAATGATAAGTTGTGGAAAAAAGTTGTATCAAGCATACAATCACATGACTGCTTAGTACATCCCTAGATACCTATTCAATTGTAACCTTCAGAGGAAACTAGTAAAGCGGATGATCAGGGTAAATCAAAGAAACACGTGACCAATAATAATAAGATTCATTAAACTACATTGTGTACCTGAATTTAACTCACCAACAGCTAATCCCAAAGTACGAGTCAAAGATGTAAAGCAAAGTGTCATTAGTAAAGACTCAAACTAGAGTATGTGATCGTTAAACGCATACTCGTATGTGAATTAAGTTTGGGAATATCAGAATTAAGTCTATTTAAAAATTAATTTCAAATCACGTTTGCAGTTTATACATTTATTATAACAAATTTTTGAGAATGTGTACAAAACTCAAAAATGTTCCAATTGAGACGGATTCTTGAAATTGTAATATTTTTCCTAGTCTTCTAGCAGCTTTCAATATTGTATATTTCAAATAAAAGTTCCTGCTTTGAATTTATTAGTAACTCCCTCGTTTAGAATTGAGTTTGAAAATATGCCCACAGTTTCGAAGATTAGCATTAACCAGATCATAATTAACAATGCAGATAATTGATTATTATTACACTCTGTAATATCATATAATCAGTCAGATCTGGAATCAATTCCGGGACCACTATGTGTCTGAAAATATAGCTTTAACTATATACTACAATATGCTAAACTACTGTATTGTCCTGTACAGGAATCATCTACAAATAGCTGATCAACTATGATTATAAAGCATATATTAATGGATACTTATATATCTTACCGATACAAATGTATCCAAATCTAATGGTTTCATAGAAGCGATCGTTGTTACTTTTGCATTTTGTGCACTCATAATTAGAAAAATCATTTGTTTTTGATAATAAACTGGTAACAGATGCCAATTTGATGTTGTTATACTTTCATAAATGATATCATTCTGCAATAGAAAAAAATGATGCTCTTTATTAATAACTATTGTAGCAAAATAGTAATTTTATTTCTAGAATCACTGTTAAACCAAAAATTCATCAGGTATTTAAAACTTGTAACTATTAGTCGCAGAATAGTATCACTCCTTTTAGAATTTCCGGTCAATAGATGATCATTTGGCCTTCTGATTTAAAGTATCCAACTCTGTTCCAACTTACTTATGTGTATACATAGTGAGTTAATGTGTATGCTCGAATTGGTAACTGTCGATGATCTTCCAAATTGAGATAAACTGCCAGCTAAGCAATTTACGATCGGAATCTTAAATTTTTGTATTTTATTGCAGAGTGACAAATATTGAAATTTTTTTAATCTCTTTGATGAATGTGACTGATTCCCTACAAATGTCATATGCGATAATGCTTTCATTATTTCGATTTTAACTATTTTTGTAATTTTCTCAGATCTCTCATTAGAAAGTGATGAGATTTTGCTGCAACATTTTGAGGTATACCTAAATTATTATTAAAGCACTCGATGATGTTCTTTTAGCCTATTTATTATTCTTTTTTTGCTGCTTAATTTAAAGACTTACATTTTCTTTAATTTCTAAGCATTCGCACACTCCCATTAATCTGACCAGTATCAGCAAACACTAACATTTAAATATTTATTGTTTTGATTAGATTTATCTATTTGAAGTTTGCATTTTCTGAGTAGTGCACATGTCTTATTTCAATTTGCTACAAAATGTTGGAGAAAATTCTACATCAACATGTTTTTGGACTTTGTACGCTCTCCTGTCTTTCAAATAAAAATTCTTCCAATCTAATCTAATAATCTATTACGTGCTTGATTTAAATATCGAACAAATCATTTTAGTCTAGCTTTAATATTCGAAACGATTTTGGGTGCCATAATTCTTCATCTTCAGTCGATTCGTTTGACCCCATCTCAAACCTATATATTCACCTATCTCATATCCCAATCTAAAATGAATAGGAATATGAGTGACGACAAAATACATTACTGCTTATCACCTGAATATACATTAAATACATCCGCAAGATTTTGCGAATCACGATAAAGTCTGCAACCCATTTTCATAAATTTGGACGGGATTCCATTGTATTCGAGAATTGTCCAAATCATAACACTATCAAAAATATCGAATGAATATCTTGAATATTTCACCTCAATACATTACCAAAAGTATTCCAATATTACCTAGTTCTATCTTATTTCAACGTACTCCAGTCGTACAACAACAATACGGTTTGCAGTCCTATCTTTGCCTGCACATTTGCTTGTAATTTTGTACAAATCTGCCCAATAACTAAATAGTGATTACTGTAAATATATTTAAACAACATTTAAATAACAATATTTAATTTTTAATCCCATCAAGGCTTCGTGACAATTGACCATAAAATAAACCTTTGTCATTTATTACTGCCTATTTAGTTGCTGCGAATTTGAACAATTTGTACATATTTTATGTATATACGATCAAATAATTGTTTACAGTCTACAGTCTACTGCCTTATTGCTTAGCAATAAATGAATTTCATTCTATGATCCATCCTTCGACTGAATCTCGATCAGTCCAAGAATATCGAGTTTATATCTCTTTAATTCTTGAGCACACTGCGCCAGTTTATTTGGCTCAAGTATGGTTCTAACATTTTGGATTTCAATTATGTCCGTTTACGTAAACCATATAAGTAGTCATCGTATGCCAACCCAATCCATTTGTTCACAACGGTCACTTCTTGAAAGTACAGTAAACACTTGTACAGGAATTTAACTCTTCATAATGGTTGATCCTAACCCAAACAGTCAGAGATGTTTGATAAATTCTATTTGGAAACTTTTAGATAGAAAACCTCATATGCAGAAAATCTAAATTTTATAAGAACTTTAATGTTATATTTAATTATTGGATCAGTTGCAATAATGTATGTGTAGATCAGGACTGATTGAATAGAAAACCATGCATTAAAAAACTCGTCCGTTACTAAGAATTGGATCAATTCGGACAAATTGATTGCATTGAAAAATAATAGAAAATTCATTTAACAAAGCTTTATTCTGCATAATGTCAAACCAACTTACCATAATTCGAACAATCGTTCCCAAAAAACAATAAATAAATGATTGGAAAAAAGCAGCAACAAATAGTAAATATGCTTGTAACCAATTAATCTGAAAATGTTTTAATTATTTTTTTTATATTAAATACTAATTTTTATTCAATTCAATTACTAATTACCACAAAAATTGCAAAAATTAGAAAACACATCCCAATTGATGCCATTGATATAGTGATGAAAATTATTGAGTGAAAGATTGTGTTTACATCTTCCATATAACTTTAATTAATAAAATTAAATTTTAATTATTTAATAGGACATAGCAAAATTATGAGACTTGATGGTTCATGGAGTGACTAACTAACATCTAAAGGTTGTTCAAACTAATACATATTTACCTAATCAAGGTAATGCTTGGAATGCAAGCACAGTATACTATAGTTTTATGACGTGTAATTGCTATCTTAAAAATTGGAGTTAGTGTCCTGTGTGTCCTTAACAACAAATATCTTGTGGATCAACTACATGCTTGATTGCATATTACAAACTAGTGCAGTTTTTCGGTTGTTATTTTGATGTTATAATATATTATAAAATATTTTGGAAACGGCAAATAAATATCGTAATGCCGCCTTATGAGTCGTTAGGACGTAATGGTTAAGATGAAAATTGAAAGATGATCATGATGATAATGTTAAAGAATTCCTTTAATATGAAAACGAAAGTATTCTATTCATCTTTCAGCTGTTAATTCGGTCACGTTACAGCAGCAATTAACTGTTACGACGTAATTTCCAACAATTCATTATTACATGTCTCTATCACTTGTATTATACTTTACCGTCAGACATTTAGTTAGTTAGTTTAACATCTATTGATGGATAAGTCTTTATTTTTTATGATTCTTTAAAAACAATCAGTAAAATCTATATATAAATAGCTAGTTCACATGTACCTAATATTGTATCCAAATTATGTAATTGCAAAAAAAAACACTAATTATTAGTTCACATCAGTACGGTAATTACATTATAAATTCAAATATAATATAGTTATATTACACAGGATCATGCGTATCCTAAAGTTATCAGATGTTGTTTTTCGACATAAAAAAACGATTTTATATTATTTTAGTGAAGAGTTTAATATATTTCAAAAAAATGATAAATAGTTAGTACCATTGGTAGATTAGAATGATCGACTAATAACCTATTATGAATATTGATAATTTTGTAGATGATTGTCGCAAACTAAATCCTGAACTCAGATACTTTGAGTTGAATGCATTAAATTAAAAATCTTTAAAAAACAAAAGAATTTTTTTTTTTATTTACCTTATCATTTCCTGATGCATGTGAATTAAATTCTTGAAAGCATGTACATCTTGATGTGAAAACCGTTTTCCTTGCTTTAACGATAGACTAAAAGTTGAAAAAGTTTTTTGAAAAATTTTTGCCAAACTTAGACCATTCAAAACATATGTCATAAATAGTAAATCAACTGCACTTGTGCCTACAAACCCGATATACGTTATTGTTGAATGGTAAATGCAATGTACAACAAAACCATAATAAGTGTTTGCATCTATGCCGGGCAAAAATATTGGCAGCATTAATGAAACTTTACCAGTTATCAAATAAATAACAAGCGATGAACTAACAATCATTATTGAGGCCAAAAAGTAGCTTATCAATCCAATTTGAAACACTATTTCAATGATTTTACATATTTTTGCCAGTATTTTATTGTTTTCTTCCATTTTTAAATTCATTTTATAAATACATTCAAGAAAATGTATTCTAATTTGAATCAATTTTGCATACTTTTTCGTTACATAATATTTAACAATTCCCTAAAATAAGTGGATAAAGTATAAAAAAAAAAAATTAATTTAATTAAATTTGCCTCTATGGAAAATGAAGAATTGTTCGTTAATTTAGTCTGACTAAATTAACGAACAATGGATATATATACGTTTTATAGAAGATCAGGAAACCATGACGTGGTACATATCTCCTATTTAATATAATTACGGCAAGTACGTGATTTGCAATATAATCAACTGGTCGCCTCAGTGTATGATTGATTCACTTTCAATTTCTTCTGTAGATAATCATAATATTGTATTGGATCGGAATATTTTAAATGTTCGCTGGATGCATCTACAGACGAAAACTTAAATTTGTGACATTTTTTGCATAGTTCCAGCCTCGCAACAATAGTGGTGATAATATACATATCTGTTTTAAACCCGAATGTATACATTAAAATATCGACAAGCCTTCTATGATATAAAACTGTACATTGTGAATCACTATATAGATCGAGGATCTTGTCATCGTGATACACGAATTTAACACTACTCTTGCTTAACAGTGTAAAAAGGTAGAAATTCTGGAATATTCGGATTATGAATCAATCAATATCATATACAATTCCATATTTAACTGAGACTAAACTTATCTTATAATTTTAGCGTTTTCCAAGTAACAACCAGCAACTGTTATTTAAAAAAACGACACTCTCATCTTTCCTAATCAATTTTAATTGACGTTAGAAAATATACTGTTTTGTTCCCGTTCATTTCTGGAGTAGAACATTATCAGCTGCATACTTGATTGGGCGCAAGAAAAAAAATTAACGCATATCTTACTTGAATTGGTAAAAAGGATATTGCTGAACACTGTATAACAATTTCGATATTAGTTCTATGACAATAAAATGTATAGGCACAGAAAAACGCTGCCATAGTAACCAATGAACCAAGAATATATCCAAATATATTAAATTTATAATATTTTTCATTAATATTTATCCCACATTGTTTAAACAATTCTGAAATCCATTTCCAACACACTTTACGAAAACTCAAATGCGGATTCATCTTCACGACTAAATTGAAAATGTAAATATGTTGAGGCTTTTATAGTGGAAATGTATTAACCCTTTACTGAATATATTTTATAAAAAAATACAAAAGCAATTAGTGGAACTATTGCGCCTCATTACAACCCCCTCATTATCATTAATAATACCATAAAAATGATATAATAGTAACATCATATGCAAGGACCAAAGTTAGAGTTGAAACGTAAATACTATTATCCTTGTAAGTGTAAGAACTTGAACCTTGTGAACTTGTGAATAAGTTCATTGAATACACCAATTTTCATATGCTCTTCATTGATCTTGCACAAGTATTCAGCCGCATCCAACTTCAAGATGTTATAAACATTATAGAAGAAGCTAACATCCAGCAAAACATAATTTATATAGTAGATAAGTGTTAACAACACAACGCGAATTACAGTAATACATCAGGGTGAAAGTTTGCGCCCAACATTGTTTAATATGATTATGAACAAAATCATACAAATCTATTGGAATTGGTTATAGAATGAGAAATCAACTGATAAGTATCATTTGTTATGCGGACGATGCTGTTCTCATTGAAGAAAATAAGGATGACTTGTAACGACTATTATTTTAATTAAAACAAGATGATTATAGCTTAAACATGTTGATATTGTTACCGCAGAAGTTTGCTGTCAAACCAACAAGACTGTATTAATATGTGGATGTCTTCGTGACGTCATTTGGAGAAAACACGTTCATGTTGCTAGAAAGCAAAGTACGAATTTATAAAACAAGCGTTAAACCTATTTTGACATATGCAGTGGAAACCCGGAGTGATACGTTCAGAACTTAACAACTTATGAGGACAATACAGAAATGAAGATCTTACGAACTGTCACAGGTCATTCAAGTGATGATATGATATGAATAAATGTCAAATTCCAAACATTATAAGATGGACAATAACCAGAAGGCGTTATAAAATATACGATGTTGAAAGAATGCCAGATAATTGAATTACAAATATTGCAGTGAAACTATACTCAGGTGGAACATGGCCTATAGGAAGGCATCCGACGAGATGGCGAGAAAGACGTCCGCATCTCAAAACTAAATTATTAGAAAATCACAGGTCTATGACCTAACGAAAAAGAAGAAGAAGACAACAATTTTATTTGACATTATTTAGCAGTTTCAGAAGCTTCTACATAAGTAATATTTTCCAGAGAAACGTTTAATTTTATCGGTGTAAATTTAAAAATCTCTTTTTAAATAAACTCATGAATTTTTAGAAATAATTTTGACGTTACACACAATTGATATGACGATGCTTTTGTAAACTGGACTGAGAGAAACGAAAACTTTTTATGCTATTCCCAAAAATAAAACAGTAATAGATACAATTTTCGATTCCAATGAATTACTAATTCAGATACTAATCCCTGTGGATTGGTTTAAAAGTACTATGATCGAGTTACCGGTGACACCGCGTAGAGGTAAAAATTAGTTGCGTAACCTCAATGATAGTCGTCCACTCAGTTTGGTGATCGAATATTTTAAATTAAGTTATACATATTTGCGAGCACGTTAAGACACATTGGTGAAAACGTTAAACGTTAAATTATTTATGAAAGAACGAAACGGATTAGCAACAAATAATGCATGAAATCTAATACTGAATATCAGACATTAATAAATAAGAATACACTACGTTCACCTGGACAGCGAAAGACGTATAATTACGTAACAAATTCAAGCCACCTAATGGAAACTAACTCAATGGCAAACAACCTTACAAATTGAAATATATAGCCTGAGTAATGTATTAAACTCCCGCAAAGTCCGAAATTCAATAGTTACTCAGGTTCCGTTTACCTGAAGCCACAAGACGATCCAGGGATACTGCTTCAAGAATTTAAATTCACATTATAGCACATAAAGAACAGTAAGGCAGCCTTGAATAATATGAATATTGGATCCCATCATTAGTGAAGAGTGGTTGCATACTGATATTCGACCCGATTGGAAAGAGATGTTAATAATCAAATTGCCGAAAAAAATATGTGACGTGCGATCATGTTGTTAAACATTATCAATAAGGTTATTGCGATTATTGTGTGATTGAATCAGTTCAGTTGGGTACTTTATATGTTTTAGTAACTTCTATATGATTTACCAGCAATTTCTGTTGATTTAAGTTTTATACAACTGTCTAATGATTCTGGTTGCTTTTACACAAAAATTACGCTTTTAATTAAAGGTTAAATTGGTGACGCGTGTATTTTAAAAGTCGTCCGTTTATTTTGACCATGATTGCAGTTTATCAAAACTAGTTTTCTTAATTTTCCAGTAACGAAATCACTGTTTTTTAGACTTTATACCCAAAAATATTGAAAATGAGAAGCTAAAGTCATCCCGCTGCTAATTTCCGTTTTTTAATTTCAATTTTTGTTTTCCTGTAATTTCATTTTGCGATAAAGAAAATGTAACATAAAAGGGTTAAATATATTTTCAACATTTTGAAAAATTAATGCATTTTTTTTTAAGAAACTTAATATTCAGTCTGTTTGTTATTTGCACCATTATTTTCAAATATTGTATTTAATAACGCTTAATTACAGAGAATTTGCATTATAAACATGAATATTGCATAACTTTTCCAGATGATTAAAAATGCAATTTAAGAAAAAAAATATAGACTTTTCAAAGTTATAAATTTTTGATTAATGACATTGATATGTTAGGTTAATTATGATATTGATAAATAGTAGGTGGTTATTAATATTGAATTTTCATTTGTATTCATAATTTTCATTTGAAAATGCACTTAATAAGCACTGTTATCTCAAGAAAATGATTCTATTTATCATAATCATGACATTGACACAACAAGGGTCAACAGGCGATGCATGATTATATGATTCTCTAACGTATATTTGAGGCTAACAATTTAAGCATTGATACCATTTCTTAATTACATAAATGTTCTTCTGTGCATATTAAACTAAATTTAGGTTATTTATAATCATCTCACCCAACAATTTAAACTTACTCCATAAATTGAGAAACATTCGATATTGTTGATGAACTGCTTTATAATAAATTCAAACTAAGAATGACTTACTATTTGAGATAATATGCTAATAAGATGTAGGCTAACACATTTGATATATAGAAAACCAATATTTTCAACACTTTGAAATTCATATGTGGATCGGTGTGAATAGAGGGACAAGCTGTTTGATATACAGCATATTATCATGGCTATATGTTCTTGTATGACTTCTTGATGCATTTGAATTGTAAAAATGTTCATATAAATTTCAGATAGTCAGTTGACAATGACATTGACATAAAAGTGTTGTGTTTAGAACATGCATTTATTTTTTTTTATTAAAATTTATTTGCTAACATTGAGAAATTTCAAAATATATAAAAATAAATAAATTTAAACAAAAATTTATTTAAAAAATCAAAATCACAAGATCTTATGCTATAATCACATATACGATACATTCATTGGATGATCCTCTATTTCGTTGTACCAAATGAAGAACATTTAAATTATGAAATAAAAAAGCTCTAATTTGATATCTGATGATTGTAGATCATAATGCGACTACAAATTCATTTATAATTTTAGAACATACAACGTTTCAGGCATACAAAGAATCATTTAATATACATATCTCATTAAAATGCTTGTTGTACTGGAATTGAAATTCTTTGATAGAATCAGAAACTCCATAATATTGGAAGATATACTTAAGATTTTGAAAATTCATCAACAATAGAATTAAACATTAATTAGATCAGTGCTATTTAGATTTCCCAGCCATCAGACAACGCTTGCAGTGTTAAAAGCCAATACTCACATGTCACAGATATTTAATATCTGGCAATAAATTGATAGTTTGATATAATATCACAAGTGTGCCACTTAACGAGTGATAAATAGTTGACTTTCTCTTGCCCGTATCTTGCGGTAAAACTGTTTAACTGTTTTTTTTTGTTATTGACGTCATCCTTGATATTGATGTGACGCACTTTAGGCTTCTTTTGAAGTTTTTACCTATCCATAATCGTATTATCCTACTACGAGTATACACTGATTTTCTGTAATCCGTTTTAGAACCAAATTTCAATTTAATATGTTCAATATTGATTTTGCTTTTTCTATCTACACTATTTATAATGCCATTTGTACTAATCTCTTCACATACTTTTAACAAAAATGTTTCTAATTAAGTTACTTATACATTTATGTTTCTTCATTTCTACAAAATTTCATTTATGAAAACATCCTAGATGGCTTCGCAAAGCTTTAGCATAAGCTGGTGAATATGTAACATTTTAAGCAATGTTCACAATAGCAAATTTTTATACTTTATGTCACATACAGACATACTTTCATTGTGAAATTAATTGATCTTAACCAATTTTGACGAATGTCTAAGGTAGAAAAGAATTTCTTCGTGAAAGTTTGCAACATGACCTTAAATGGGTGCATTAAAGTTATGAAATTTTGAAGAAAACTTGAACGATAAATTTTATTTCCAATTTTAACATTAGTTTTTTTGTAACGTCTAATAAAAAATTAGAAAGTTAATAGCGAAAGCTCTTGATTTGAAACAAATTAGAAATTAGCAGAAGAAAGAAAATTACCTAAAAACAAAAAGTTTACAGCTGACGCAATGCAGTATTTATATTGTAAATTCAATGAAATTTTAAAGCAATCCTAAACGAAATTCTAATTTGTGAAAGCATATTTAGCAGTAGATAACTTTTTATCTCTTCATAAAGAAATCGTATACCGTGACTAGTACACAACTGAAAAACTACAAAACTTATTACTTAATTATGTTTAAGCTAATTATGAACATTAGAATATGACTTAAAACTAAAAATTGATTAAGAACTGATTTAAAGTGAAGAAATTTCAATTTACTTATTATTATTTACGTGACCCGTTTTCGAATTTCAGCGCTAGCATATGCAAAACTTATAACATAGATGATACAAATTAAGGTTGCTAAGGATTTATTAAATTATCGAATTTTGTAGACTAGAGCTTCTTCCACAGAGTCTTAGTATTACAGTTTTCGAATGTTTTGTTCTTACCAAGAATTTCGCCATCGATGTTTTGAATATAGGATCAATATGTCGAATGAAAATCCACTTCGGTCCGAGATGCTTATTATACAAATCATTGACCTGACAGTTTTCGAAGGTTTATTTCCGTGTGTAAACTGTGGGCAAGTTGGAGTTTGATTGAGAAATAACCTGGAAATAAGAATTATTAAGAACTAGTGTTTAATAAGTAAGAGAAGTAAAGGTTAGAGAGAAACTAGCAAAGTGCGTCTTGCAGGTATCGAGAACCTTGCTGAGATATCGATCTGTAGAGTAATATTAAAACAGATATGAATCTCCAAGTGCTTATCGCTCGATTCCAATGACATTTATATTAATTGAAACTTAAAATGAATAAATTTCAGATGGATGAGTATAGTCTTAGGAAGATATGAGGGATAATTATTCATGATGATTGCTGAAGACGGATTTATCAAATACAATCTTAATCTTTGATGGTAGGTTTGATAGAGTGAAAGATTAAAGTTAAGATAAAATCAAACTGATTAATAAAATTTGGTTTTGTATGATCTGATCCAGTTATAATAATTTATATAAAATATATCAGAGGAACAATAGTGGGAATTAATATACAAACAGAGGAAATGTCATATATAAAATGCAATGAAACTAAAAAACATTGCATCGATAAGTTAGAAAGTCGTAGATCCCTAAAGATCTCATGAAGGAAATTGTCTGACAATAAAAACATTTAACATCTGCTTTAATATTTTAAACCATCGCTTACTATTTCATCCTTTATATTCACACACGATTTAGAAAGAAAAAATGATTAGTTCTCTATTGAGATCACAATGTATAGAGAGATTAATGTTGTATTACTTCTTGAAATTGCTGAATCTTACGAACTTTAGTGTGAATTGCGAAAGAAATACTTGCCAAGAAATTTTTCGTGTAAGATTTTGCACTTCGAGTCACAATAAAAACCGCAGATTATTCACATCATAGTAACACGATCAAAGCTGTCGATAGCTTGTTTAATGAGATTTATTTAATATAAAACATATAATTAGAAATAATTGTCAAATTCTACATTTCCAGATTACATGAATTTCCAGCTTCCTAAAGTTGAGTCTAATATTCTCATAAATCATATCGGTGAATTGATTTATAGCCCAGTGTCATTTCATAAATTGTAATATACGATTTATCATTTTGATATGGAACAGAATCTAAGATTTACTTGGTAAGTATCTATTCTAAATTTTAGCAATCAAAATTTAGTCTAAATTACGGCCTGTCCTGATAGATTTGAAATTGTGAATAGTTTATTGCTTTTCACACTTGCTGAAGCACAATTTTACTTTGATTTGTTCATAAATTTGTTCATAATTTGATAATTAAAAAAATTGTCTAACGAAACCCTAATAAATCTTCCGGTTGGTCGGCATTTTGCAACTATACAAACGTTATCAGTATCGATAATTATTAGCTGTGGGTTGTCTTCCTGTGTCCGGAAGCCATAGATTACATATATATTTTTAGCTTCCGCATATAATCCTATGTATTCAAATATTAAAATTAATTTTCTAAACAAACAACACTTTTCATCACACCTTTTACATCTGCTCTTCGTTTCATACCAAATGGGTTTTTAAAAAATTTGTTAAATATCTCATATTTTTTAAAATTCTATTAAAATTAAATGTTATTTATAAAATAATAGGTGAATATATTATAATATTTAGTTTTTGTATCCATTCAACATAAAGTAATGCAAAAATTGGTAAAATTTGTTTAATTTATAATGGCTCAGCATGAGTTACTTAAAATGCAGCGAACAGTACTCCAACTGAGATTTGGTTACTATCGAAAGTTCATCGATAATAAGAAACAATAATAAAGTCATAGTGTCATTTTGAAACTAAATAAAAGCGCTTTAATTTAAGGACCATTTTTATCTATGTAATATACTATTTTTGAACCAAAAATGAAATAGGGATCTTTGTTAAGTGCCGTAAAATTTCAGTGAATTAGGACTCACCTCAAAGAATGGTCGACATGAAAACTTAACAATTAAACAATAGGTTTTTTTTGACTAAGTATTATTTGTTAAAAGGCGTACACACGTATCCTTCTATTAATCCTATATTTTCCTTTTTTTTTTGCTTAAACAAACAACAATTGGTGTACCTACTATTTAAATATATATATATAAATATAATCATCGAATAGAAATTATGCAGTAATTTTAAGGAAGGAAATTTATAATGTCACTTCATGTGTCTTGTACAATTTCTTTTTGTCAGAATACAAGTATTATGCAATGCATTTGAAAATGCATCTTTTGTTTAATTAATATCTTTTATAACAGAATGTCACTATAGTAAATGCATTCCCTTCTTTTATCTTATTCGATCCTCTTAATTTAAAAGATATTTTTTAATAGTCAATTTTAGCTATTTAAAATTCCAATCCATACGCTAAATGAGATTGTCGATTGGAATTGAGATATTTGTAGGATTATCACTAAGGTATACTTGCATAATCTTTGATTTTATTAAAAATATATCAGAAAAAATATTTCGATAATAGCAAGGATAAAAGTTATAAACGTCGCCTTCGAAATTCATAATAAAGTAAAGCATACGATGGCACATATTTTCTATTTGAATTTAATTAGAAGTAATTTATGAAGAATTTAATCGATCAGACGTCGCGACAAAGGATATAAAATATTTTACCCAAATCTTAAAATTTTATACTTTTTTTATCATTTTCATGTTGGAAATGTACTCGATAGGCAAATCAGCTTCTGATTTATAATACCAAGCTATGTTTTCAGGTTAACCACGTGCTTTAAATTATTAAAAATATTTGCATATTATTAAATTTTGCGCCATTCTAAATACCGAATGCGTTCTCTGATATTGGAACTCAAACAAATTAAAATACAGTAAGCGATAAATTTTAGCTAAATGCTTCAGGAGAAT
>JANSTX010054556.1:0-10904 GCA_027564355.1 Penthetria funebris | reverse complement strand
TAATATTATTTAAGATATTTTATTTTAATGACATTTGTGATAATTTTACAAGATAGTAAGTTAAGTTATATTTTTTATAAATAATTTTTGATTTCCAATAAATTTTCTATAATTTGTTAATTTGAATTAAAAAAATTAGTGTATGATGGGAACCATTTATTAAATTATGGCAACTCATTGATTTGTTTTTAATTCAATCTGTAATTTGTTATATTTTTTATTAAATAAATTATTGATGTTAATATGATGATGTTCTATGTACAATAAAATAAAAGTGAAAATTTATAATATATATGTAAAGAAAAGTTTAATAGTTTTTCTATTTTATATATCATTTTAATCAACGTTCAATTATTGTCAACCTCATCAGTGGATCATGATTACCATTTCATATGAGAATATAACATTTTATAACTAACTGTTTCCGCATCTCTTAAAAGACAATGAAAGGAATCAAATATTTGGTACGATGACTTGTTAATTAACTTGAGTTGACAACATGATAACAGATAATGGGACTCACAATATGTTATCAAAATCAGCAAACAAAATGTGCTATTTGTTTATTGTTTTCATTATTTAAAAAATTGATTCAAGATTACGAAATCTAAATTTAAACACTGTCTTTGAGACGTTACTTTTGTGACAAAAACTTGTTACAAAACTATTTATTTTTGTGTTGAAAAATAAGCAAAATTTAAATGGATTTAAATCTGAAGAAGCTCTGGATGTCACAACAATATTCAGTAGATATAATTTATTGTGTAGCATTTGAAATGGATGTGTTATTTAATATGTACAATACCTAATCTGGTCAATACAATAAGATGTGAACAAACGTAAAATCAGCTGCAGGACGAAAGACTATATACATGTTGAACATAAAAAACAATCATTCAAAATTAATTTGAAAATAGAGATTAATTAATTACATTCATAAATTCAGTACAAAATTCATTATTAATTGTTTAAAATGGATTTTTTTTTTAAATATACAAATATACGAAAATATCCTTTCAATTAATTTTCATAACATTTCACTTTGCACATTTTTTTTCTTATCAATCACCAAAATAATATGAAGTTATCACAGAGTATTATTTCTTGATGTTCTTTTTTTATGGTTGTCGGTTGCTTTCCATGATTTATATTTCTCCAAAGAAGCAGTTTAGAAAGTATACATGAAATAAGCATTTTTGTATAAATGAATAGATTCATACTGCCAAAGACAAGTAGAGGGCATTTTGTTCCATTATTTATTGAATTATTATTTTAAAAAAAGCTCTTATTTTAGTTTATATTATCAAATATGTTTGGCTACAGCATGGCTAAAATTCTTATAGCAATGAACGGATAAAGGTTTGGTGATCAACAACAGGTAGATAAGATTTTAATAAATTCAATTGCCACTAATAGAAATAGAAGAGCAAATACGTCTAACCAATTAACTTTAATAATACAAAACGCAAACCAACAAAAATAGTCACAAAAAAGAAGGAAACATTTCGACATCGAAGAAGAAATAAAGAATAGTAATGCATAAGGTGGCACTACGATGTTAATTTGCCGTTCCAAATATAAATGTAACATTAAATGTGATCTCAAATAACTGTTATAGAAATTTATCCACTGGAAAATACAGGATCATAATTATCCAATATATATTTGAGTATTTCAATAGAGTGATGCATAATTCCGTTGCTACCAAATGTGTTGTTGAGATGCCTTTTCAACCAGTTAACAAATTCGACATTACCATGAACATGGCGTGGGATTGAGTGACCATCATGAAACATCATTTGTCATACCCAAATAATAAAATCAAATTTGCCAAACTTTGATGAATGCCACTATGCAGCAACACGTAAATAAACAACTCGACACTATGCCATTAAGATCATTTGACTTCCACATATAGTACAATATTCAATATTCGAAATATTAATTAACTGAAAATTTTAATCATGCATTATTTACTATAAGACTTAATATACATAAAATATCTCAAATAGTTGTGTATTCTGAGTAAATCATGTTCTGTATTAAGTCATTGTCCTGCGTTAAGATAAAAGTCATCAAGTACCGATTGAAATATACAATTTATTATGAATGTTTTAAATACTAGTATATAGGAACACCACTGTCATTAAAATATGTGGAAAACTTTGAGGAAATTGATTCTATATGTCATCATATATCCTTTTATATGTGGGAGTTGCTGTATCCAGTTATATTTTATGAATTTATAATACCGTTATTTCTAGCTGTCTTGTGGGTGAAACAAATTTTAATATATACTACGTATTTATTTGTATTTATCTATTTTTAATTTTGTATAATTAAAAACAACCCCTATTTAATCGGGTATTCTATTTGTTATTATATTTAAGATGTATATTTATATTTATAAACCATATCTTGAAGAAAAAAAAAATTATTCCGCAATTTTTAATTCATTCACGAAAATTCTTAACAACATTTAATGATTTAATCTCTAAGGATTTGCTACTACTATATATTCAACAGAATACAATGAATACTAAATTATATTCTTTAGTATTTATTTAATCCTACATTTTTGAATAATTTACATAAAATAAAAGAAAAATATCGATTTATTTTTGATAGTCGTATTAAATAAATAGATATTTATCCGTGTATATGATGATACTCTTTGATAGGTGGAATACACATTTATTTCAAGAAACTCAGCAGGATAAAGCCGTTTTAATTAATTTTCTAATATTATGTAACACAAGAAAAAAGGATATAAAATGAAAATAAATATAAAGTGAAAGATAAAAAAAAAATCCACTTCGTATTAAAATAAAAGAGAAAAAAAAAGGGAAAAAAAACGAAGAACGAATTGTATTTAATCCTTCAATAACAATTTCAAAGGATCAGAAATATTCAATCTCGTACGGAAGAGATCAAATACAATTCCACTGCCATAAATATCAAGCAAACCAAACCCACCGCCAACCAGCCAAAGCCAATGATATATACACCAAATCGGTATATATACCTAGCATCCGCACATACCATACCATCGCAGCATCATTATTATCATCATCACCATAAGCATCACCATATATATTTATATATACAATGTCAATTTTAACTCATTTTGAAGGATTTGCATACCAAATCAGTTAGTTTCGTCTGGTGTTCTTTCACGGTTCTTGATTTTCTCCCATTTATTTACAGTTTAAAAACGATTTCCATTTTTCCATTTGCCAACAACCAACATTTTATATCAAGTATCTGGTGATGTATGGTATACGAGCATATATATATATATATATAAACCGGGTATAAATGGAAAGAATTTCTAGTATTATTTTGGTTGGTGGCGGCATCAGAGAGGGTTTTATGTAATTGAAATTGTTTTCATTCTAAATTGCGTTTATTGTTATTTTCAAATTGCTCTTTGAATAAATGGAAATTCGTCAAATTGTATACAGTTTTTTTTTTTTTTTTTTTTGCTACAAATCTTGCTATATTCTATTACCATATATATGCTGCTATATATCTGTGGTGTTTTAAAATCTAAATAAACTTTTGAAAATTATTACATAGCTGAGTTGTTATATATACGAAATAATTCTATAAAAGCGTTTATAGCGTATTTATAGTATTATTTATTAAGACATGTATTTTTTTTTTTTGAAAGAAGATAAGTCGATATGAGCATTTGCAGCAACATTCATTGTCCTAATATCGAAATTATCTGCCCCAAGGCCTAGGAAATATTTAAAATAAACATAGTACTTTCAACAATTGTGTATATGAATATTATTTAGAGATGTGGTCACATCGACTGAAATTCTCTAAATAGTTTTCACTATATTATAAGTTACATGATACAGTCAACCAGCTCCTCAATAATGTAGTAGCGAAATAAGTGACACAAATACCGCAAAATATCTGCAATTACAAAATTTCATTTTGTTATCTTTTTCTATCGGTGAACACATACTCTAACCACACTAATGATAATGATGAATTGCTGATAAATTTTAGAATATCAAACACAACACATATTTTCCGATTATATTCATACAATGTTCAATGTGCAAAACGTGTCTCACAAATTTCAATCAAACTATATAGATTGTCCATACAAACATGAGTGCTTGAGTGATAGAACGTAATCTGCAGCAAATTTAACGGAACTTAAAATGTTCATGAGTATAGCGAGGATGACGTAGATAACTTGAACTATACTAGAAAGAAAAAGACTCAAGAAATAGATGGTAGTATGATAATGTGAAAGTGCGAACATATGTAGGTGCTGAAAAGCAAGATTATAACGATAAGTATATGGTCAATAAGTTTGAATGTAGACACAATTAACGAACAATTCTCATTCATATTATCTATTTGTTGTCATCTTATGTTGTAGCTGAATCATGAATTTATATGTTACATGCATACGATATCATCATTATAATCAGTTTGAATAATATGGTAATAGGATAATTGGTGTATATTTTTCAAAATAAATAATATTGAATTCTCACATTGATAATATTATAAGGCTAAAAAAAAACTTTAATAAAAGACTGACCTGGCTACTACTTAAAGAGTCTACTCAACTTTTATTTGAGATAAGAAAGAATAACTATGCGGCAGCAAAACTAAAACAAAACCAAAAGCAAAAGATTACCATTTCTGAAGTAACGGGAGTCATGAGAATGACTACGACTCCAAGACAGAATTCTGACTGATGTATACATATTCTTAAAAAATGTCAAATTGAAAAAAGATTCAATAGTTCTGTGTGTGAGACCATAATAAGTATAGTTTCTTTTAATTTGATAAATATGTTACAATTATATAATGTCAGATCTCTTAAGTAATACATTCTTACAATTAAATTGTTGACAACAAATCATTTGTACATTAAATTGAAAATGATAAAGAACAAATTTCAAATAATTTATTAATAAATCAATATTACTAAAATTTATTTTGATAAATAACATTTTGGGGATACTAAATTTGTGTTAATCATCATCAACACGGTAAATTTTTGTCAATAAAATCAATAAAAAATTATAGCAGTTATGATCATATCAGCTTTATCGCAATGGAATTAAACGGTTTATTAAACTAATCAATTTAATATTGAATCATTTAGTTTAATACAGACGATAAAATATCTTCAAAGAGTCATGAAGCACTAGTGACCGTACTCATCAGAGATAAAATGTTTCCATGTACGTTGTTAATATATTTCAATAACGCTATTAATGTACTACATAACACGGTTTTGATAAAGGCTGTAATAGGAGTACTCATTATTGTCATGGAAAATATTCATCAAAGTAACAATATCAAAGGAAAATGCTAGTATTAATTGTGATTTATTGAAAATATCCACATGACCACGAAACCAAAAGTCAAAAGTAGTCTTCCTTCTATGAATCGATCGATTTGGGGCATAGCAACCACATCCAACAAAATATCTTTCAAATTCGTTATGCTATTCACATCAATATAGGTTATCTTATTAGCCCATATAGTATACTCGTACGTATATGTCGATGAACATTCTAAATATCAGAAATATTCGCTATTAATAAATTTTGTTGAGAATAAGCAGCGTTTGAATATGTGTGAGCACAGTGTCGACGCCAATGACAGGCAATTGGCAACATTATTGAATTAACAGACTGTATTTCTATAACAATTACTGAATTCATATTCATAAAACAAAAAACAAAAATTGTACAAATTGTTACTATTCAGATTCAAATCAATGACATCAACAACAAACAACTTGTAGTAGCCAACAAACGAATATTTTTCTATTTGCAAAAAATTAATGAATTCAAAGAGGTAGCAAAAAAAAAAGCCGCATTAGCTAATACAAATTTAATTGAACTTGATTCAAATTTAGTCTTTCAAATAGTAATTTCAGGGTCCATGACAAATAAAATATTTTGTTCCATAAAATTGCTGATCACTACTGTATGCGTCTGTAATATGTAATAGCCTCAAAATGATTCTATAAATAAAATAATATTTTATTTTATCATTTTTTTGAATGCAATTTTAATTTTTATATTATCTGTTCCATATATTCCCATTTATTGCAACATAAATTTTAACAATTTGAAAACTATATCTATACTCTGTGTGAAATTATATTTGTAACAAAAATTCCATTGGGTATCATAAAAATAAAAGTTTTATAATAAAATTTCGATTTTATTAACGTCAACACAGAACAATATGGTCACACAATATTAATATCGTGACCAGAAAATAGAACTCAAAATAATAAATGACGCTTATCAAAACTTTTAATAAAATACGATGAATACCAAAAAAAAAAAAAAAGGGAAATCATCCCTTACTATATATACATATAGGTGTTTATATACAAATTTTTTTTTTTATTATTAAATTTAATATCCCAACGTCTCTCATATTTTTCCACATCAACGTTTCATATCACCTTTCACATTTTATACACTCCACATGAAATGATGTTCTATTCATCCCAAAAGACGTTCATAATACTCAAAATTCACAATTTTCTTTTTCTTCCCAGTGCCACTTTTCTTCCTTCATATATTCAAATATATTTTCTTCATATTATTAATATATATATACCAACAATCTATATAATACATATAATATATACGAGCAGTAGTAGCAAATAAAAAGAAAAAAAAAAAAAAAACGTATCCTTTGGGATTTCAAAATTCATCCCTCAATATTGGCCGTGTTGAAAATTTGAATAAAAATTAGTTGGTGATAAAATATCATGAATAATAATATTTCCGTGATGCAAAATTTTATTATGTGTTGATGTAAAAATAGAACTGTTTTGGGATTTAATAAAAATAGAAATAAAAAAACACAAAAAAAAAAAAAAAAAACGGGAGAAAACAGTAAAATGAAAGGAACATCATACAATTTAAAAAATATACTATGAAAATGCAAATTTATTTTTTTTTAATAATAGCACATATATCGCACATATTGAATAGCAAATTAACGAATTACGTATTAAGTTTCTATTTTGATTTCCATTATCGTTAGAATAAACAGCATGAAATAAATAGTAAAGGATCAATATTATCTGATCGTTTGTAGAAGATACATAGGTGTACTATAAAAATTTTTAAATTAATTTAACCCTTAAATAAAATTATATATGGTGTCGAGACATCAACAGGTATATTGCATATTTACTGAACAAATAAATCATGTGAATTCATCGAACATTAAAATTTATTAGAAATCATACATTTTGTTATTGAAAATTCACTACACTTTACTTGAATACTGGTTACGTGATTTCGTGTAGTATAATTACCTAGGTTCTTACAATATTTAATAAGACAGACAAATAAAGTAAATAAGCTATGATACTTAATACATGCATACGATATTAATTATACATATTAAACATGGTTCAAAATCAGAATCCATATACCAATAAAGTTTCAGCTCAATCAATTTTATGCTCAAAAGTCCAATGACATTTATAGACATTATTATGTTGTTTTCATAAAAACAGTCAACTGAATTTAGAAGCATAAAATATATATAGTTCTTCATATTGTCTCTTGACTTTAACATTATAAAATTATATATAGACAGGAGACACCAACACATTATTATTGCATGTAAATAAAAACAGTCTATATGGAATTCGTCCCGTTCATCCATCATCCAATATCGTTAATCTAAAAACATCTGCATCATCAATTGATGAAATAACATATTTATGTAGAGAACGTTTATAAATAATAGAATCACTTAGATAGTTGTGTAACGCAATCACAACTACATATGGTATTACCGGTAACTCGGACACAATTTGTGGCAACTCATGCCGTGTGATTTGAGATTAATATAGATAGTAACTGTAGAGATTGTCGATCAGTTGAAACAGATTACATCAACACAGTTGTGTAGCTGAGGAACTAAGCACGATTTATTTAAATTATTAAAACTCATGTGGTGTGAAGGTCCAGACGATGATTGTTGATGTTTAAGATATAATGAATAATTCGAGAATAACAAAAACTATTATTTATTGATGAATTTCACATGATAATTATTGATTGATTATTGGAAATAAATAAATTTGTTGTGTGCAAAAAAATTGTTGTTTGAAGTCATTATTTCGAATATAAGCAATTAGTTAATCATTCTGTCTTTCTGTTAGTGAATGCCATATGTTTGATCAAATTACCATCAGGTAAATCATATTGGTAAAATTAATTTAAATAATCTAGATATTTTAGTTTGACACTTAATTTGCCATCAATATATTAAAATACACTAAAATTAAAATACCCTTTATCCATTTTCAAATTAATAAAAAATAAAAACAAATTATGCATCTAATTTATTTATACCTACATTATGTGATTAAATTTTATCCTTAATAATAATTAATTAATTATACGTCAATTTAGTTATGGGTTAGATTCCATAAATGAAGATAAATCGCATTTCATCACTTTCAAACCCTAATTTATACGATTTATAATATGAATATTTTAAGGGGTGGTATTTTGTACTGTGAATATTATAATATATAGTACACTACATGTATATATATATATATATATATATATGAATATAGAAGCAATTGTGCGAAAATATAAAATTTCAACTTAATCATACAACTGAAGCAAAAAATAAAAGCTAAAAATATGTAAAAAGAAGAAAAAAAAAGTGAAAAAATAAACCCATCTAAAACCCTCTAAACGAATTCAACTTTTCTTATTTATTTTCAATCCTATCACCACCTTATACGTTTTTTTCTTTCTTGGCTTACCCATAGATAGCAATTTTCATGTACATATAGAAAACACATAATATGAAAGGGCAAATGGTTTTTCGATAATATTGCAAAAAATGAGTAATACATGAATATTCGTATATATTGTATATAAAGGATACCAACCACAATTTCTATATTGCTTTTTGAACTAAGATGATATAAATAAATTTTTTATAAGTCACTTTATACCCCATGTACGAGTATATAATAAAAATAAATAAAAATATGTTCTTAGTTTTTACTTAAAACATTTTGTATGTACTCATGTACTCACTCGTACCATCAAGGTATATTAATGGTTCATATAAGGATCAGGTTCATCTCGAATCAAAGTTATATTTCCATATATTTGTTTAACATTCACAAAAGTTTCAAGAACAAAATTTTGATTCAATGTGATTATGAAGATGAACCACAATAGTATATATGTTAAATATTGACAAAAAAGTATAGGTCGTAATATCACGATTGTAAAATTGATAATTTATTTTGTTTGTCAAATTGCCAAGTAAATATCCAGTCAAACAAACAGCCACTACCGAATTGGTAAAATGTTACGATCGTAATTGAACAAACCATAACGTAAATATATTCCCTATGTAAAGTACAGTTTAGCATCAATGAATGAATAAGAATAGGTGAACTGACACACATAAAATTCTGTATTCGTTATTATAATCTTGTCATTTTCATTTCTATTTCTCATTCATCCATTAACCTTATTGAATGTTCAAGGACCACAACTAGTTTCAAATACGTGAAAAATATAAAAAATATATCAAAATTAATAACATGTATATACTAGTAAATTTTTCACCCACATCTATACTTTTAAATATGGCGACAGAATCATGCGAACAAGTTTTGTGAAATAAAAATATACTATTATACTAAATAATAGTATTCGACTAATAAATTATTTATGGACTATAGCCAGTCGCATATGGTAACAGAAAACCTATTTAGAAAAGTAATAATCTATCATAAAAAATGATGATAATTGATAAATGTAGTAGTGGTCACGACATCTAGCTTACTCAATCTAATTTTAACTTTCTCGTCGTTATTGTTATTATCAACGATTGTATAATTTAAATAGAAACAGATGCATCAACATATAACACTCTCTCATTATAGTTCAACCATTAATCTAGTTCTAGATGACTTTAAAACCCGGTTATCACAATATGGACGATGTATATATTTCTATATACCAACTTGTGATATACATTCTTTATGCAATAAATACAAGAAATTAACCCTAAAAGATGCTAACAACATATATATATATATAAACATTTAATATATAAGTACCTTTATAACTCCTGGCAACAATATAATTCCTTTATTAAATATAGATACTATATCGCCATAAGCGAATATATAGACGTATACGGTTGCCACTGCATTTTCAAACAACTCTTTTCCATTTTAAATAAAATTTAACCAATTATGTTATTGGACCATAACATAACAATACCACATAAATCATACTGAAAATAAAATTAACACAATTAAATTATTTTCTAATCATTTATTTAATTTGAAATTCAGAACTTTTAATTATAATTATAAACACACTAATTTATAGTTTTATGTAATAATTATTTAAAATTTTAAGTAAATATATGCTGTTAAATACAGGTCTTCTATAAAAAATTGATTTCTGTAGGAAACCTACAATCTGTAAGCGATAACGTCCATAACATAACGATATATAACAAAACTTATACCTATGTCAAGAATTCGATTACCTCAGACAAGATGTAAAAATGTATACAAATTGTCGTAATTGAGACATTTGAACAACCAGTAATCTATAAACTCAGAATTCATAGAAAAAAGAAAATAAAAACCAAGAAATTAATACACACTCTTGATTTGTTATGATAAACACATGATTGCTCTGGTATAACATTACATCATGACATGACTCTGTCATATTTAACATTTATTTCGTCCTGATGATACAAAGGCAGAACAAATATTCTAAAATAGCCAACACGTTAATCTGTTTGTCCTGGGCATTGACGTTAAAAGGCATCCAGGCCGTGATTGGAGGGTCTCTAGGAGAATATGCGGCTAACAT
>JANSTX010054555.1:0-10904 GCA_027564355.1 Penthetria funebris | reverse complement strand
TATGTAAAGTTTTAAGTTTGTATGTATTATACAAACAATTTTAATCTAAAAAATAAAAAAAGGAGTAAAAAGTTTGTATGGGAAGTACTTAAAGAAGTACTACAATTTTTCTCATCTTCCCACTTAGCCTCACAAATTAGATAAAAGTGACATGTGCAAATTTTCATAGCGATATCTCGACGCACTTTCAAGTTATCGTTCGCGCGGACGGACGGACGGAAGTTGCAAGATGAGAAAAATTGGAGTACTCCTTCAAGTACCTCCAATACAAACTTTTTACTTCTTTTTTTATTTTTTAAATTAAAATTGTTTGTATAATATCGCTATGAAATTTTGTACGTGTCACTTTTATCTGATTTGTGAGGCAAAGTTCGAAGATGAGGAAAATTGGGGCACCCCTTCAAGTACCTTTTACTCCTTTTTTATTTTTTGGATTAAAATTGTTTGTATGATACATACAGACTTCAAATTTTACATTTATAACTGATATTATAATTGAAAGAATGTGTGGGAGTATAAGCTTAATCGGATTACTCCTTGGAGTGCCTCCCATGTATATTGCGCACGATAACTTGAGATTTCATTGACATATCGCCATAAAATATGCATGTGTCACTTTTATCTGATTTCTGAGCCTAAGTTCGAAAATGAGTACTCCTTCAAGTACCTCCCATACAAACTTTTAACTTCTTTCAGATTGAAATTGGGTGTATAATATCAAACACAATATAAGAGAATGTTATCGCTTTAAAATTTTGTACGTGTCACTTTTATCTAATTTGTGAGGCTAAGTTCGAAGATGAGAATTGGAAAACTCCTTCAAGTACTTCCCATACATAATTTTTACTCCTTTTAGATTAAAATTATTTGTATAATACATTCAAACTTAAAACTTTACATATATAACTGATATTATAATTGGAAGAATATGTGGGAGTATAAGCTTTATCGGATTACTCTTTGAAGGACCTCCCATTTATATTGTACACGACAACTTGAGATTGCTTTAACATATCGCCATGAAATTATGTACGCGTCATTTTTATCGCATTTGTGAGCGATAGTTTGATGGGAGAAAAATTGTAGTACTCCTTAAGTACCACACATACAAACTTTCTACTCCTTTTAGATTAAAATTACACCTTACTGATTAAAATAAGTTATTTGATAATGATAGTAACATTAACTAATTTAAGCGAATATTCTAGGTACAAGATATCAACTATTTTGCAATTCTCTTTAATGAATATTTATATATAATGTTGTAATCCGCTAAACAATTTCCAGGGCCCGCAATAATTGGCAACCAATTATACGTTTCTCTTGTTTCAGCTTTTTCTCATAGCAGATTATCACAGCTGAATATACAATTGGTGAAGGAAATCGTGTACAAATCTAGAGCCACACATCAGCTACAACTTGAGGTTGCCAATCAAAATTAGATCTACAAAATTGATACACAAAGAACTGATGCAGGCAAAGATATACATGCCATCAAATCAATAAAAGATGAGAATTGAAATGTTTTGATTGCTGACAAATCATTTCAATCAGCTTCTTAACGAAAAATAGTCACATCAACAGATTTCTGAATGAAATTCTATTTTGGACCAATCAATGCAGTTACTCCACTGGAAGTCGTAAATATTGTGAAAGGATAAATCGAAATAAAGGCAATTGGTACCGATAACATCTGATTTCGGGTATCAATGGTTATAGCAAATTTATTAACTTAAGCGAAATTACGATACTAAATTCATGGATACAAAACTATCTCCTACCATTTTATGAAAATAAGCGAGAATTGCACTAACTACAGAGGAATCAAACTTACGCGTCTTCAAAATATGGGAAGAAGATGAAAATGATATTTATTTTCTACAATAATTAAATATTATATCATTGAGGAAATTTTGTATACTACTGAAAATTTCTGTCATTATATAATGAGTTTTGAATTAAGAATCAAAAAAAATTTGTACGACGTTCAACGCCATTTAGAAACTTGTAAAAAATACGGTATGATGTTGTAAACAATTTTCAAATAGGAAGTAGGGAGGAAGCCATAACAAATATTGATTATAAAAACAAATTCCTAAATATACATGAACTAGAAAACTTAAATAAAAAAAAAATCAATTCGTTTGGGATGAAATTAAGCTATGACTAATAGTACTCATATAATATTTGATTTAATAATGAGCAAGAAAGATGTTATTGATATGGTTGATATCATTAGAAAATAGTTTAGTATATTGCATTATACATTACAAATCAAAATGGAATACTCTGTATCTAATCTATGAGTTTACTATAGCCTTGATACATGTAACCCACAACCAAGGAAAACATATTACACATAACAAAAACATATATTTGAGATAGAAAGGTTAACTGATCCATAAAGGAATTTCAAAAATTATCAAACATATCACAATCTGAACAAAATTTGTCCTTTGTCAATTATCATTTTAACATTTATGCCTTAATGTTCCCTGTACAAAGGAAGTTTCGTATATATATATATATATATATATATATATTAACATGAAATGGGCTAGTTATAATTTACAGTGAAACATGAAGTTGATTGGTTATACATCTAAATAATAAAATTCATTTTAAAATAATGCAACGTACCACAACTTTTGTGCTCACATAGTAATAGTATGTATGGCAAAGTTATATAAAACATGTGAATCTTTGTTCGGAAACAACAAATTTCATTAATTGTCCTATAACCTTGTTTCTAATGTTCTTGTTATTCTAACATTTTTAAAACCAAACTTTTTTCGTTTTGTAGATCAAAAATTTAAATAAAAAGATATGTAGCTTTTCAAAAAATATTTAAGCACAAAATTCTCTGCTATTTTTCAGATACCACAAGTTAGTTATGCTTCAACCAGTACAGAATTGTCCGATAAGACAAGATTTGAATATTTTAGTCGCGTTGTACCACCGGACAATTTTCAAGCACAGGCAATGGCAGAAATTGTAAATGAATTAAATTTACGGTACGTGAGTACGGTTGCAGTTGAAGGTGATTATGGTGAAAAGGTACGTGTGGGTATGTAATGTATGTATGCTAATTTAAATTGATAAGCAATAAATTGTCGATAAACATAATGAAGATGAGTTCTGAATCAAAATGTGGGCATATTCTCGTTGTTTTTTAATATTTAAAATGTTGGTATGTATTTTGATAATATTCTGTATGCAGTATTCAGTATGATTCAAGCATAATGTATACGTGTAAATTTAAAATCAATTTTCACAAAAAAAAAACGTTGAAGAATTGAAACTTTAATAGTCACACTGGATTTCAATTTATAAGCAAATTTTATTTTATTCAGTTGACTTCAATTGAAATACCAATCAATTTCCAATAGTAAAATATTTTTAATTATATTTCACATTTATGCCATTTGATAAAATAGACATCAGGGATGAATGCAGGACTTCGTATCATATGAATGGGATTATATTATTTGATTGGAATGGTACTATAATAGTTCTATATATACGAAAAATTTGTCAGACCAATTATTTTGATTTATATTAGCTGCTAAATTGGTTATACTACATACCAGAATACATGTGTATAGTTTTTGAATATATTTATGATGTTTATCGATTTATTGATACTTAATCAAGTGCAATAGGAAAGTTTTACAATATAATTTAGAGTATTTGGGTTTGTTATGTTCGTATATGTTTCAAATATTTTCAAAACTACTTACAATTTGCACATAGCTTTGTTTATGATATGTGAGAAATAATAATTGATACGTGTCCTAACATGTATATAAAATAGGTAATCTGTGCCATTTAGATTAGAATCATATATTGTGAAGTTACAAGCTTCATTTCCCATATAAAAATATTTTTTTGTTTGAATTTATTCAGTTAAAAATTCTAATTCAGTTCTAAACTTATCCGATGTGTACCTCCTTCCTTCAATAATTATGTTAGAATAAAAAATTTAACTATATTCGAATGATAATCAAATGGGAATAAATATGAGTATTGAAATGGATTTCGTAGTGATAATTTCTTTATATATGACCATCTTGATTAGAATTAATCCGAGAAATAAGCTGCATTTTTGATAAAATGCCTAGTTTTTCCTAAAGTGGTGAATAAATCTTTAACTACTGACAATCGAATTAAATTTTGGTTTACGAAAATCGACCTGAATTAGAACCTTAAATGTTAGAATTATGCTTGAACCAATGAAATTTGAAAGAAATTAGAAAACGGTTCCCGCACATTATTATCAATATTTGAAGCTCAATTTATATCATACTATATCAGATGCCTTTCTTATTATCAACATCAGTTGTTGATCTACCTTTGCCGAATCTGAATGATTGATTTTCTGAAATATTTTACGAATCAGTAATAGTGTTTAAAATTTTAACCCAAGTTTAAAGGTATGCCAAGTTTGATTAAGAAATATGACAAATATGAATATCTCTCATATTTTCATAAATTGACAAGAAATCATCTGAATGAATTGTGACATGGCACCTTCAATTAATATATTGTTTAATAAATATTCAAACTATTGAACACCGCAATATCACTCACATATTTCTAACTGGATCAACTGCCTTATTATGATTTTAGTTTTTTAAAAGCATTTATCACTTTCTGTTGAGTAAACTGGAAACTTTGTTGATTGAAATACTATTTGCAAATATTATTTAGTTGTCTGTCAGCAATTTAAACAGTTACACTTTCATCTTTTATAAATTTGTCATTTTTATTATCTTGTTTTAATCACCAGACAAAAGTCGTACAAATAAACGGTTTACGACCCTAAACTTAAAATTATTGCCAGTTAATGTATTTTAAATTCGTAACTACTACACCTCTTTGAAACTGTTGATAGTGATTGAAAGTTATTAGTATATGTTTGAATTGCATGCTTTCATTGTTTAGTAGTGATGATATATATTAATACTTTACTGATACTGATATTGTTAACATTTTAACAAAATGTATTTCTCTTCAAAATTTTCTCCTTTTAAATTGCACTTTTAACACCCTATTATCATATCGCTCATACAAGTACATATTTATTATCTATATCCTTTCATCGTTAAAGTACATATTATGCATAATAGAGCACCCTTAACATTATTTTCCATTAAATTCAGGCTTTGTTAAGAAAATCTTCTGTAATGAAGTTCAAATGAATATATTGAATACCCTAATTAAGCCTAATTTGATATTTAAATTGTCAAGCAGCATCACATCTATACGATTATTTAAATCACTTTCTCGTCATTTCAAAATATTATAATCGGCAAATAAATTTACCAAAATTTTCCCAACGACAAATTAAGCAATTAATCATACATGAAAAAATTAAGAATTCAATGTTTAAAGCGGAAAATGTTCCCAAAATATACAAGGAGTCTACTTATTTGTACTCGTATATATTAATAATTATACTTCGTATATATTAATAATTATAAAGAAAATGTTAAATTAAAATTCCCTTTTCATCTTATTATGAATTTATTTATTATATAATGCGAAAAACGAAGTATGTACGTATACTTGTCTATACAGACGGATGTAGTAAATTAAGTAATTTTTGGGACGAAGAGGATCATTTTATTTATTAAGTGCAGACATAAAAGTATAACGATAGTTACATGATGGTAAGTAAGTATACTCGCGCGTACATCCATCTCATATACAAAACACAGGATTCAACTCTATAAAGAAAGACCCATAATTTCTATTCATATAATGTTAGAAGAAATATATTTTTGATTAAATTAAATGCTTTAAAAATCTAAATGGTAGGATTTGTTTAAGTAGGCAGTGATAAAAAGAAGGAAGAAAATAATAAAAAAAAAAAAGAAGGAAATAAAAATTATTCATGAGTGTTTAACTTTATATGTATTGTTCCTGTTGGAAAGCTGTGAATATGAATTACATATTTTGTAAACGTACAAGTTTTTCAGAGTTATATATAAGATTCCCATAGATTTTCCAGTTGATACATGGCAATGAACGAAAAGTTTGATTCAAAGTTTGATAGATTTATTTGTTTATCTATTTTATAGATGTGGGTAATCTATATAAAGGGATATATACAGCATTGATTGAATTATGACATTGATAATTTATGATATAATATGTAATTTTCTGCATATATGTCCCTATCGTATTCAAATTGAATTCCAAAATAAATATCGTGTATGTATACCTCCAGGCAGTAATACGCGAGGTGATAACTTTCTGGATGATTGTTCACCACCAGAGATATTGTTATTAATTGCGTTCGAATTTCAAGTACAACCACTGCGAGATATGGATTAGCACAACTCAATAACTTTCCATATAACCCATGAACTGCGGTCTGCAATCAAATCTTGTAACAATAAAATAAGTAAAGTGATCAGTTATTAAAATCAAATTCACACGGCATTGCGAAGTTATTTTCCCGTTTCCAATATTTGTTGTTGAGAGATGTTTTTTGCCAACCAGTCACCCAACATGACATTAATATCATCTTCTCTTCACGTCGATTCCACACCATACTGAAACATATCATGATCGAGTTATCGGTGGAGTTACGAATGGATATGACAAATCTTATCTGAGAAATTCATAATATTAATATAATATATAAAAAAATGTAAACTCTTTACTACCTTCAATGACTTATTTATTTTCTGTTTCGTTTCGTATATCCGCAAAGGGCAAAATTTTGAATATTGAAACGAAAAGACGGATTTAGTTTATATTGTCGAGCAAAATCATTAGTTAATCTATAAAAATAATACACACACCGACTTTCCAATTAAATATATGTATATCACTACCATTAGTGTCATACATTCTGTATATGGTCTTATATTATAGTCCAGGCGGATCTTAATCGTCACTATTCATTGTCATATATATTTAGGATGACATTATTGTTGCTTGGTTTATTTTAACATAAAAATTATATCTTTCTTTCCAAACTTGTGAGGATCCATATCATCTAAAGATATATATAAAACTCCTTTATTAGTACACTATTGGAAATTAAATCAATAATGTCTACTATGGTGGACCCTTATAACATCATTTAATTAATAAATTTCTCAGCCAGTTTTCTGATTCCAATAGCACACAGTGCTTTGTCCCTTACTCTTTGCTTATCCAATACATATTTGCATATTTCGATTTAGAACAACTATAAATTGAATTTGTTATGATATCGCAATAAGCAATTTACGCTGTATATTTTTACACAATCATATTTTATAGATACAAAATACTTTATATATTTTTGAAATTGAAAGTGAAATCAATTGGAGGTAAAGATGTCATTAAACATATTTACCTCCTAGTGTTATCACTGGAATATTAATCACATTATACAAAAATGTCTTGTGTATGATCGGGTCTCAAAACAGTGTATCTATCATGTTTGTCGCCTAGATAAAAAATTTGTAATTATGAAATTTGGTGTTACAGACCTATGCACTATTATTCAAAATTATTGTATAATTTCCATTCTGAAGTTTAAGGTTAAGTTGATGTTGATGTTAAGAAAAAAATTTAATTTTACGGTCAATTATATAAATTTGAAAATATCACATATCCATATACATAATGAATTTAATTTTTTTGAAATTAAAAACAAGAACAATTGAAAAAAATAAATAGCTTTTAAAATAGATTATGATGTCCTGGCCACAAAAAATTATATAATATGCTACTAAATTAAGACAATCCATATATGAGTTAAGAAGTATAGGATATATACCAATTCTGAATAAATTCACTTCTCCATTGGCTATGAAGGCAATCGTTTCAAAATTGATAATCAATAATTTCATTAGTATATTACCAAATTTGTTTTTGCAATATAATTTATATCAGTAAAATATTGTTTGTAATCGCAACTCTGATATTTCATTGTTATATGAGTACATTTAATATTACATCAATTCCTGGCATGATAACGACACCATGGTTTATTCATTGTTGGATAAAATAAATTACGCTATCATTATTTATGTATATTTATAACAAAATGTAAAATATATATGATAAATATATATGATGGTACTCAAATAGAACACGTACAATTTAAAGTCCCTATAGACAGAAATACCTCCGTCACATAAATCAAATCCCAAAAGTAAGTATATTTTGAAAATCTCATATGTTGCGTACGATCTATATTTTTATGTACATAGACTTTCATTTAATTTGAATTAAATTAAATTTTTCATTGTTTGCATAATTTACGAGTATGTTGCTACTGAAAATTATTATGCTTTACGACATACTATTTAAAATACTTTTAAGCTTTTCCTGTAGAACAGTGATTTAAAACAGACGGTCCATAAAAAAAATATGTTTCTACACACTCGTTGACCATATAGAAAATTATTCCATTTAATGACAGTCGAAATGTAATGCAATGCTTTTTTGTATGAAAAATCAATTGGGAAACATTACAAACTTTAATGTTTCTTTGATATAAATGTTAAATATTTGTATTTAAAAATAGCAAACATGTGGAATATATAATAAGGATATAATAAGGAACTAATTTTACTTCAAATAATATTTTCTATACTTTAAAGTTAAAATGAAACTTAATCTATTGAGGATTAAACTTCAATTATATCACTGATGTTGTTAGTTAGAATGTCATTCACATGACATAATCATCATCTCGATCTTTGAATTTGACTGGTTATTTTAGTGTATGACCCTTTTTTCGGTTGTCAATTTTGTACATTGCTTCCAGATCTGCCAGTCTCCATATATTCTCGTTTGATATTGTATTTGGACAGAAAATTTTAATTTGTGAACGAAGTTATTTGTAACCTTACCAGTCTTGCAGCCATAAATTCATATGTATTCGGTTAGATGTACCGGCCATACACTAATATTAAATGTATTCACCACACAATTCATTCTCCAGTACTGGTTGTGTGGTTTCACAGTAATAATTATTTAATATCACGGCAATAATTTCATGGTAATAAGTTACGAAAACTATTTATTTTGCAGTGTTAAAAAATACAGTTTCGCCTGATATTTAAAAAATGCACAATTCTATTGTATGTGGCTTTACATTTTTATATACATTCTTACGTTTCTGCTCCCATACTACTAATATTTTTTAAAAGCAATAACGTACTTCACTTATGAATAATCCGTGTTTATTGATTATAAAACCTTCATGGCGGTCTTCCTTGTGATACTTATTTTTTTTTACTTATCTATGCATAAGAAAATAAATTTCTAAAAAATATTGATAGTTAGACCCTGATACAATTTTCAACATTAATTGTAATTAGAAATTAATTTTATTTGTCTACAGTAAGTGAGCGAAAATGCAAGGTTTTAAAAATGCATAATCTATTAGTTTAATTGGCAAATTCATAAATGCATTATAATATTAGGTAATTAGCAGCATGCATTATGCGTATATTTACGTATATTTCATATTTAAATTAACTTTTTCATATATAATGCCACTGATGTTTAATTAAGTGTATCAAATTTAGCCAGAATAATTGTACTGCAAATTAAAGATCTATTATGTCGAAACCAATTGATTTTCAAATATTTAATTATTAAGTATATTTTCCAGTTTATATGCTATTAAGATATAAACCTTTTCATTTAACTAAAGAGCATTTAGTGCAATGAAAAGGTTTCAAATAATGTACATGAATGGTATTGAATTTCAAAAAAATTCACTCGCGGCAGATTTGAAAGAATTTCTTTTACAATATTTTAAAAAAATCATAAATTGTTGTCTATTTTATTGCCTGTATTATGAACCTTGCTGAATAACTTTAAAATTCAGATTCTTTTTCTTTGTAATGAATGCAATAAAAAATTGATTTCTAGACGAATTTTATTGCTAAAGTCGATATCGTACACCTCTAATATATTAAATATTCAAGTACAAAAACCTGGTATAAAAACCTATTTATAATAATTTGAAATATATTATTTATTCAATCCATAGATAGTATACGAGTGTACATATATAATATGAATTTATATTAAATTTTTTTTTAATATTTAAATATATATTAAATTTACATACAAAAAAAAATAATAATATATGAAATTGTTGAAGGAACATTTAAATTTAATAGAACTCTACTATTAAATTATCATATACTAAGCATATTTTAGATTTTCCAGTTTTCTAAAAAGATGCAAATTTTTTAGAAATTTTATCTATATAGGGTTTGCTAAAACATTTCCTTTTATATTTTTTCTCCTGTCTTTTCTAACTTTTATTTTAAGTAGGATAATATAGTTAGTGTTTGGATGTTGTTTATGAAAAAAAAAATATATAAAGTCCTTTTTCATTGTTGTTTTTGAGAAAATTATCTAATAAGTCAATATAAAATTGATTGATTACATAACTGATGTACTATATACATGGACAATGAAAAATAATTTTTTACCCTAATTTAACAAAATATTAAAGTTAAGATGTATTTTTTTTATGCTGAACGGAATGTTTATGGTGACTAAGGGCATTTAAAATAATGTAATAATATTTTAAATTTTAGTATATAAAAATAATTTTCATGAACTCTGCAATTGGGTGGTGGTTTCCCGAATAAGCAAGAAAATGCTTGAATTGAGGAGTAAAGTATATAATGTCCTCTATAAGTTAAATTCAATTTAAATAATTAAATAAATTTCAAATATAAGACTTAAGTAAATAATATGCAATGTTATACTTTCCTTAGGATTACAATAATCTAAATGAAAATTAATTGTTGGTGTTTACTCACTGTAATTCTTCAATTATTAAATTTTAAACGTTTTAACAGTAATCGGATTTAAAATCCTAAATATAAAATACTGAATGAAATACGCTACTACATCGGAAGAAATAT
>JANSTX010054554.1:0-10906 GCA_027564355.1 Penthetria funebris | reverse complement strand
AGCAAAAAAAAAAAAAAAAAACAAAAAAAAATAAAAACAAAACCATATAATTATATTCGTAAATATATTAAAAAAATATTTTATTAAATACGGAAAGTCGTAAATTACACCACATTTGTCTGAATATAATTGTTATTGATCAATAAATTTTATAATCTGTAAAACAAAAATTATATGCAAAAATTAATTAATGCTATTTATTACAAATATATACGAATATCATCAAAATATATACATAATAAATAAAATATTTTAATCATATAATTTTTTTAAAGATTTAATTTTGGCTATCTTTTATTAAGGACACAAAGTTAATTTGATTTATAAAAATAAATTAAGATGATCTTATCTGTTTTTAGCAAAGACATTCACCATATTATAATTTAATTAACGAATGCCTGCTTAAAGTTCACAAATAACATATATATACAATTACATTTAGTTGCCTGATCAACAATAATCTTTAATGTATTGGTATACTCGATTGCAGAACTGGACCGATTTTGTCATGCACGATAATAGCTGTAACCTTGTTTATCGACACCGACTACCTTATCGATCTTTAGTTGTTGTAATGCAAATTTGATTTCACCATGACTTGAGAAAAAAATGGTAAGTTTGACTAATGTTGTATGAATTTGCAGCATATTGTCGCCAAACTGCAATATTCCCAGAAAGTACGTTTATCCCGCGATGTCCTATTGATCATTTTGTGTCCTCAGTATAATTGCTAGATGTTTACTGAAATGAGTTTTTGCATACTTATAAAATTATGTTCGGTAATTTTAAAAAAAAAAACATAATTGGATAGTATTTTTTCAAATAATTTTTCAATTTAATTATTGACTGAATTACTGTTAAAATTGTATGTCTGTCATCTGCCTGATAACAAATTATTACTTTCGCTTATTGGTAAATATTATAATTAAATTATTTTATTTTAATAAATTGGAAGTTGAGTTCTTAAACATCATTCAATCCGCATTGAATAAACTTGATATTTTAACATCTGAATCGCAACTAACACTATATATATGATACAATTTCGCTTACATTCCACAATGTACTCAAAATGTCTGATAAGATGATGATAATAATCATAATAATTTGACATCAAAGAATTAAGAAGTAGGCAACACTAATTTTAAGGAAGGTCCACCATTTATACGTCATATTGACAGAAATTAAAAAAAAAAACAATTATATATAATATAAAACCCACATTTAGAATCAAGTGAATTGAATCCTGTGTGGAGGTTAAAAAAGCATGTAATGTCAAATATATACTAGTATTATTGCCTTTAAAAAATTATATATCGATTTCATTGTTTATATTTGGAAAGTAAATCTGTTTCTATTGATATATTAAAATAAGGGTACCACACACACAATACATATAATATACAGTTATTTATCCGAATAGCTTCAGGGATATTTGTTTATTTTACATTGAACCGCAAAAATAACACAGTGGGAAACTGTAATGTATCCAAAACATTATTCAAATCCTTTAATGGGTTTTGATAATTTAATTATTGGTATTCTTACAGATTTTTTATCAAAATAATAAGAAAAAAAAAACATCATTGTTAGCGATCTAGTTACAATTATAACATATATAAACTTGCAACATACTTTAATCAGAGTTAAATTATATAGGTTAGAAATAGATTGTTCAATTCTTTATACTACTTCCGAACCACAACTTAAATAGTAGGTTAAGTTGCAGTTTGGCGTATTAGCGATTCATCATCAGCATCATTTAACCACCAAATTCTCTTATATTACAATTATCATTTTTTTCATCATTTTTTGTTTCCCTTTAGCCCATTTGCGTTTCAATTTGAGAATTCCACTGCTATAGATTTGAAATATGGTGGTTGAAGCATCCCGCTATGATCCAACAAAAGTGACAAACACCTTAAATCAATCATTTCCTTGTCTCTTGTATGTTTGACTTTCAGCTTTTTATGTGCCGTAACGTCAATGTGCTACATAAGAGTTGAGTAAACTAATCATCAATTAATTTATTTCCCTATAAGATTATTTGCATAAATATATATATAAATGCTATCAAATAAATTACTGAAATTTCCTACTATATAATTCTATGCAAGAAAAAAAAATTATAACATTTTAATTATCTTCAATCCATATCCGTTTCATGGTATACATAACTTGGTAAATATAAAATTCCACAAATTTATTATTTTTTTCAAAACCACGACGTAAAATATTCAAATGAATGCGATTTATTTTTTGCCCATTAATTTAAATATACGTACGTAAAATTTTTTCAAAATAAATGATCATCTAAACAAAAATAACGTGCTTACATGACGACATTCATTACTCAAGTATGGAAAGTACGAAACATTTTAAAATGCAACAAACTGTTGCTGCATCTAGCATCACTGTCATCGTCATCATCATCATCATCATCATCCTCATCATCAGCATCGATATTTCTATACATTGCCATTATGTTTCCATTGTGTGTATATAATAAAATATTATAAATTCTATACATACATCTAAATATACTTATGCTTTTGTATCTTGTATAACATATCATTTATACATAATAATATATACATATGTACCAATATTGGATGCTGTTGGGTACATGTGGATAAACAACCTTATATAAAATTTTAACACACAGCAGCAACAAGCGGCAGCAGCATTTTAACTTTCATTTATAAAGAAGAAACAAAATAACAGAAAAAAAGAGTTTCTGGCGCGTGTAAGATTTCAATTTTATTTCATGATTTATCTAGAGTTTGCTTTGTCTTACGTTCGTGTAACTTCTAATATATATGAGAGGCAATAAAAAAAAAACATCTGAATTAAGAAAAAAAAACCAGCGTAAATTATAAACCACGAGAGCAGTCACAAGTATACGCGCGACGGCAGCGTGAGTGTAAATATAATTGAGTAGTAGTTGGGTGAATATGGATTTGATGATCGTATTTCTCGGCTGGTTGTAAAAAAGACATTTCACCAACAAACTAGGTAGCTGCACAATTCTATTGAAATATTCACATGTATTACTAGATAAATGACTTCGATGATAATCGGCCACTCCATTCTTCGTCAATCATTGTCATTTTTTAGTACTTACAAAATTATCTAAAAAATTAAAATGGCGTTTTAAAAAATTTAACAATTTTTTTTTTATTTTAAAAAGCGAATTATTTTTCATGTTTGCAAATAAGTTGGAGAATACGTTGAACGAAAATGTTCGAAATACAATACATGAAAATCTTGTGTGACAACAGATTTGTAGACTTATTATTGTGACACCCTTATTTTGTTACTAAATTTTTTTTCATCGTCTAACTGACACATGTAGTAATTATGCAGAGTACTATTTTCTGGCGGTGTTTCTTTTGAAAGTAGACGCGATCGTATAATATTGAGTGAAACAGTATCCATATATTTTGCAGCAGTTGTTCAATTGATCCAATCAAACGCGGCACCTAAACTGCAGATAATTTTTTGTAAATAATGACACTCAATTTCTAATAACAGTGCAGTATAGTTTCAAACACTCAACATAATTCGATGAATCTAGAAGTCCTATAGTTTCTTATAATTTCATCATACTATAATTAATCATAGACTATTTACGTAAACTTATCAATTGCGTGATTTTTGTAATTTCAAAATAATCTAATCATTTCAAAGATAGCATCCATTTATACTTGATACATTGTGTATAATAATTTTGCTCTTCAACATTCGTATCAAATTACAATTAGTTAGAGCATTACGAATATGTGTGCAATTTGTTTAATATGAACGCAATAATTGATCATTTTAATGTGGACTTAGTTTTCACTTACTACACTAAAGATTTTAATATTCGACTAACATCTAAGTGAATACTATAATTTTCAACTTAATTAACTTAATAATCTTAAATAATGCAGATGCTGGTCGAATGTTAATAAATACTGTCAATTTAGCTGCTAAATTAATTCCTGTTCAATTGTGCTAATAGAAAGCCTACTTTTTTTTTTTCTTTGAATTTTTGTTGAAATTTGAATAACATCAATATTAACTTTGCATTATCTATTATCTACTACCAATATATTTTTAATAGATGTAGGAACCTAATAATATTATTCATATTCTTAAATTAAAAGCGTTTGAATTATGTTGATGCTTTTGTAGAACTATTCTGATACCCTTATTGTGTACATAATTTTTTTTATAAACAATCAATTTGTTCAAATAATTACAATAATATTACATAAAATGCATCACATATAATATTTCTATCTTTAATTAAAAATCATAAATGACACATAGACTCAACCATAATACAATTGATTAATATTGTACAAAATAGAAATTAAATAAAAATAAATTAATAAGTCAGCCGCCGTAGTTTTTTTTTTTTTATATTCGATAATAAATTATTTTTGTATAAATATTTTTTATTTTCATTCAAATTACAAGAAACGAAATTAAAATCAAAGATAAACACAACCACATAAAGAAATATGTAAGAATTTGCTAAAACAAAATCTACCTGTTGATATTAAAATTTTATATTCGTCTCGTTTAAACTTTTGACTAATTTATATAAGCTTCTTCTGTATTATTATCATATTATAGTAGTTAATATATTGTGAATTGATCAAGAGTCGCGAATCACTATACCATCTTCAATAAGTGAAGAGTCTGCAGAAGCACCTAACAGCAGAGGTAGCATCGACATTACCAATAACAGCATCAACAACATTATGGTAAAATCAAAAGCCTGATCAGCTATCAAACCGCACACTTTTATCCCTACCATTTCATTTTCGTTCCACACATATACCACGAACGCGTATCATGATTTCTCTACAATTACCACAATTAATATTATATTATCAAAATTTTCTATACTACTATATATTATATTCTATAATATACTTTTCTCATGGTTTCACATATATACAGTCAGTGTCGTCATCTTCAATGTATTAAAAATTTTCATACGCAAAACTACAAAAAACAAAAAAAACAAGAGTTTTTAAAAACTTAAAAAGGCGCAACATCCTATTCACAACATCACGTTACTTATTGTCTGGTACGTCGTACGACCAACAATTTAACTGCTGACGAATGATTTCGATAACATAACATACCTACTACATTCAATAATAATAACATACAATACAACAACAATACAACCAATATCGTCGCTTCACTACACAACATACAACAATAACAATATAAACATCAGCAATTAAAGTGTAATTTTTTGTATATATTTCACTAGGGTACCTCTTCTGTACCGTATTACTACTTCTATGCAGGAAAAGCTTTAGTTGAAAAAGTAAAATATTTTCTGAACAGAAAGGCATGAACTGTCGTGCTAATAACAACTTGGTTTTTAATTTTGTCGTTTTTTTTTTTTTTAAATTTTTGTTTGTTGAAGAGAACAACAAGTACGAAAATATTATTTTAAAAACAAATATATATAAGAAATTATAATGATAGTGAGAAAATATTTAAAATTTTGATTTTAATAAATCTTTTTAATCATCATTTTAATTGAAAAAGTGTGCCTTCTATCGTATAATATAACATACATCGCGTTTAAGTATCAAATAAATTTTGTATTTTAGTTTCGTAATTAAATTTATGAAAATACTTAAAAAGTCAGTAAATAAAAAAAAGTGATAATTTTTTGTAATTAAAATATTTAAGTGATTTTTATTTTGCGAATTAAGTGATATCAATTGACGTCAATAAAAATTTAACTTTTGAAATTACAAAGGTTAAGTGAAAATATATATATATATATATATAAAGCAATAAATAATATAAATTTATATTATTTATGTAAAACATAATTTTTGGATTATTTTGTCTTCAAATTCGTCATTTTTTTAAATATACATATATACAGTAAGTAATATAAAGTGCGGAAAAAATTATGGTTACAGGAATTGGAACAATTAATTTACAACAACCATCAGTTTCAGTTAATATAATGACAAATAGTGGTGGAAATATTGGAATAGGTGGTGGTGGTCAATCACAACCTGCTGAACCTGTTAAAAGAGCAAGCGATAATCGAAGGGTGCGTTTTTTTTTTTTTATTTAAATGCATGTATTTAATTTAAATTTAAAAAAAATTGAATATTACTTTTTCTATTTTTGTTTTAACAAACAAAAAAAACAAAAACAAAATTTTTAAAAACCTATATTTAAAATATTTAAGAAATTCAATAGTTTTTATCGTACCAAAAAAATAAAAATATTTAATTAAATTTCATCATTACTAATTTTAAAAAATGTGTGAAAATATAGTCTTCACTGCATTCTCGTAAATTTTTTTTCATTAAAAATCCAATAAATTTTCTCAGAAAATGAATATATGAATTTTTCTGTATTGCACAATAAATTCAATTAATTTTATCAACAATCATTGAAATTATTAATTATAAAATTTAAATTTTTTATATTTAAACTTTATAGTATTTTTTTAAATCTCGTGAAATTAAATTTAAAATTATCGTAATTAATTTGAGTTATATAAAAAAAATGTTCAAAACGAATAAGAAATCCAGTTTGGATATATTTTTGATTAATTCTGAAATTTTAAGAATAAGCGAATTTTTACATTTGTTTCCAAACTAATGAATTTTAGCATTTAACTAAATTTAGTCACAAAACCATTTAAAACATATATAGATAACGGTTAAATTTCTGTTCATCTTAATCATATTTACTGATTTAAATTTTACTTTATCAAATTTCTTAATTTTCAAACTATCCATAATTTTAACTAGCAAAATAAATTAAGTAAAATATTTACATATTACAGTTAAAGTAAAATATTAGCATATTTCAGTTACCTTACAATCATTCGAAATTTAATTATTTTATTTTTTAAACCATTCACATTATAAATCTATAAATTTTTTTTATAATTAACATCCAATAATTCTTACTGAGTTAGAGAAGTTCCTTAATTCTTAACAATCAATTAATATCTGAACTTAGAACGCTTACACAATTATGCACTATCGTGCATGTTCATGAACATTTTACCATTGTTTGCTCTATGTGGAACTATAATAAATCATGTTAGGAACATTTTACAAATTAAACTGAATGCAACTATTTTCATAATTTTGGTTTCGCACAATGTTTGCGCAAAATGATTTAAATATGCACATATTTTTTTTTTTTTTTTCATTTAATGTTCATAGAGTTAAATATTGACAAGGTTTTTTTTCTTTTCGTGATAAGATACGATAAACTAAATAACCAAATATTCATTATTAATTCTGTTATCACCTCGTTTACACTTTATTTTATGGGTGCGCGTAAAGATTTAATTTTTTTTTTCATTTATTGCAACATTTTTTGTAACAAAACAGGTGAAAAATGATAATTTGTTTGAAATTTAAAAAAAAAAAAAAAAATATTCTAATCATTTATTTATTGAGTATTATTTTAATTTTGTATAAATTACTATCAATGAAAAATATCGCAATTTGTTATCACATTTATTTAATTCAATGTTGTCAATTATCTTAAAATCTGTACATTTATTATATAATAATAATTAGACTCATTACAACTATCAGAAAATGAATGTGAGTTATTAAGTAATACTGAGTATTAATATTACTGTAAAATTTAACAGAATCAATTAATTTTTATGTGATACACATATGTCTATTTTCGGAATTACTATTAATGACTCAATCAATACTCGAAATTACTACTAATGTCTTGACTCATTTGATAAAAGAAATTAAATTTCGTAAACTATATTTTAGTAGGTAATTGGTTGAAAAAACGATTACTTGTCTTTTTTTTTTTTTTTTTTTTTCTTGTTTTGACACTGTAATAGTGATAGGCCTTTGATTATACAACTTTAATACATATAATCATATTAATCACTTAACATGAACCATGACAAATAAATGAATTTGCAAATTTTGTAATTGTTTTTTTTTTTTGTTGGTTCCACTGTCTTTTAATAATATTGTATATTTCGAAACAATTTATTAAAATTATGCTGACTATTCAAAGTTAATTAATGTACAAGTTTTATTTCACTTGTATAAAATAAAAACATAAATTTATGAAAAATGTTGATTATTAAAATTAATAAATTTTCATATGACAATATGTACGTGAACATATTTGAAAGATCCACATGTTGGACACAATTTTTGTTGACAACATTAAAAAAAAATACAATACACTAGAATATGTTTGGTGATCATAAATGATAAATGCAGTGGTCAACTAAAACAGGAATAGTTTACCAAAATCTTCTAATTTACTCATTGTTAATCTTTAATCATTTATGTGGTGATTTTTTTTAATTGATGATAATTTTTACATTATCATAAGACACTTTTTTTAATAATTTAAATGAAGTATTATGAAAAAGATGTCATGTAAAATTAAATATTTATTTTTTACAATTGAAAATAAAAAAAAATAATGTTATGCTTTTAATTAACATATTTTTTTTTTATTTGTTAATAATGTAAATAGTGTTTATGTAACCTATTTAATATTTTCAAAATCAATAAAATTAATATCTGTTTAAAATATTGATTTACATCATTAATGTGTGTGTGAAACACATTTTTTAATCATGCGGTTTTTTTTTTTTATTATTTGCTTTAAAAAAAAAAGTTTTGTATGGACATACTAATTTTTTTATTATCGAGATAATTTCAATAAACATGATTTTCATAAAAATAAAAAAAAAAAATTAAATCGAACTCAAGTAAATTCCTGCTCCAATTTATTGTATAACAATTTATTTTATGTAAAATTAATTTAGTTTTAGCTGAAATTCCCTACTATAAAATAATTTGTGCAAAAATATTTTCTATATTATTTCTATTTTGAGTGAAATGTTTAAATTTTTTAATGTTTCATTATTTCCATACTATAATATATGTGATATATCCACAAATAGTTTTTCAGATAATTCAACGTCATTGTTTAATTTGTCTCTAAATGTTTGATGAGTAATTTTCATATTCCACTATATCGTCAGTCTGTCCACAATATCATTCATCTGTAAAAAAAAAAATATGTTTTTAAAAAAAATACAAAATAAATAAAAATAAAACAATGTTTATTTTAGATGATATTGATATTTATATTTGTAAAAAATAAGTGTGCCTATATATTCTGTACCAATATTTTTTTTTTTAACGTTTTTTTCTCGTTATTTGTAATTTTCATAGCATTGACGTGTACGCTATGATGATTTTATGAAAATTAAAGATTTAAACAGATGGAAAAAATACTATTTAAATTTGTTTAAAGATTAGTCTGTTTTTTTTTTTTGTATTTTTGTATTTTTGCAATCTATTAAAATGATTGACGCACATTTTATAATTATGAAGTATGTAAATATTATACATATTAACGTATGTGTATGTACGAACTAGTAATATATTCATAAACATTTGATCATCATGAAATATTATTATCTGGTGAGAAATGATGCATTATATTTTTTTCATTTTAATTAAATTTAAACTTTGTAAATAGTTTTTTTTTTTTTTTCATAACTCAATGGAAAATTTACTTATTATCATCATGGAACATTTTGTATTATCGTCATAATTATCATCATCCTCATTATCATAAATTCAATAGATAAATAAATAAAATTAATTTGCTTTTTTTTTTATAAAAATTCCTTTAAAAATATTGCTAAAAATACAAAAATTAATAACAAAACACTTTGATCACTTATCAATAACGTGATTTTTAAGTTTGTTTATTAACATCATTAATAATATATTATAAAATTAAAAAACTATTTACATTTGGTAATGTTGACATACAAATTTAATTTAAAATTAGTGTACCTACGCACATAGTCAAAAATACGTAGACATTTCAATTCCATTAAAAATAAATTAATTTGTAAATATATTAAATTATTTATATCTATTGATAGATAAATAAAGTGATCTAATCATTAAATAAATTTATAAATCAAAAATTGATTACGTTTAATATTTATGTTTTTAATCATTTAATCATTTATTTTTTTAATAATCATTTAATTAATAATTAGACAAATTGAATGAAATTTAAAAAATTATATTATAATTTTTAAATAACAAAATTTTAAAATAATTTTAATTATAGTTAGACAATTATTACTGATTAATGTATAAAATTTTAAAATAGCGTAACGGTGTGAATGCAGAAAGTGACGATACACAAGACAGAAACTTGTGGAGAAATAGATTGAGAAGTAGGAGGGCCGACCCTGAATAAGGAAAAAGGCAAGGAAGAAGAAAAAGAGCGTAACGGTGTCCCTTCTAAAAATGTGTTGTATTGCGATAAAACCATAATGTTTTTTCAGTGAAATTAACGTGTTTCCGTTGTTCTAATAATGTAGTACTTTTCATTTAGAAAGAGGTCCTATTTTCTCAAATACCATGTTATGATGCATACTTATTGTCATTTTCAATATTGATTTTTGGCAATAAATAGTATGGTTTTTCTCGTGCAAATTTTATTTTTATGTTTCCATTTTCAATTTTAAAAATCGTATCGTTTACAATAACCTACCTACTCATGCTCTATATATGTTTTTAATTTTGTTCAATTAATTTTTTTTTTGTAAACAATAATCAGATATACATACTACTGTTTACTAATTACGGATGTACGGAGGACGATGCTGCTATTTCTCTTTATTTTGGCATCGACGTTGAATATTACAACATTATTTTCATTATATGTAGGTAGATAGGTATGTCTATCTATCTATCTATCTATCTATCTATCTATAATCTATCTGTATATATATATATATATATATATATATACAGTTTTGAAGTACATTCAGAAGATGTATTTTTCGTGTCATGAGTTTTTTTTGTTTTGGTTATTT
>JANSTX010054553.1:0-10907 GCA_027564355.1 Penthetria funebris | reverse complement strand
TATTTAAAAAAATATCATCTACTATTCTTAATAGAACTTATATACTTCACTTGTATACAATATATAATGTGTAGTACATAACTGAAATGGTGTTTGCGCAAAACTATCAAGAATTGTAAAGTTTATATAATATTATTCAGATAGATAGAAAATTGTAAAGTATATAATACGATAATTATAATATAGATATATTTATTTGTAATCAGATTGTAAAAGATTGACAGTTAGATGAAAACTTCAGGGAAAAATCACCGTTTCGTAAATAGATCAAAATGGAACATTTGTAACTTTACTAACGATATTAGCTAAAGAATTTCTGACTGATCGAAATATCGTAAATAATTACTTTGGTATCTTATACAACAAATGAAGAACTTTCTTAACAAATATTTAATTATACTATGTAGTCTTGATTATAGTGTCAATCCCATCAACTACACAACTTCAGCCTACTTATTTTCAGTTTTGATCCGGATCAAAGCACATTTAAGAACAAAACATCACAAGACAGATTAGTTAATCTGACTATGATTGCTATTGAATAGTCAAAATTTAAAAATCAGAAAAACTTCTTCAATTTTGTCTTTCTTTATAATAACTAATTTAATTAAAATCTTTACCGATTTCTAATTTGAATACATTTAATTTTGTGTAATATTTATTTGCTTTGTGTATATCTTCAAAGATGATTAATTTTCTTTGGTATTTCACATATGTATATATTATTAAATTAGATACAAAATTAACGTCAATTTTGTTAATTAAAACTATATTTCAATTAAAGTACTATTTTTGTTTAAATTAGTGTCTACATAGCCTCAGGAATAATTTATTTAAAGATAATATAATCATCACATAGTCATCTTAATGACTGAACTTACATGTTACATTCATATATTGAAAGCTTTACTAGTACATTTCACATTTTACTTATAAGCAAGGGAAATATTTTAAATTTAATTAATTAATTCGTTTATGATGAAAACCGTTTTTCCTTTATGTAATATTTTATGTTAAAAACAATAATTTTAAAAATTCAGCAAGAGTTACTGTACAACTAGAAATATTCAGTAATGTTTTATAGCTAATTTAAAAGAGGATTAATAAATAGATGGTTATTTAGCTATGTAATTGTTTTATAATTATTTATTTCTAAAACGTTATATAAATTAGCTTTGTGTAAAAAAATACGAACCCTATGATTGCTAAAAAAAACTTTTAATTTTATAAAATATTTTGAAATTAGAATTTAATGCATTTGGGTACCTAGAATCACTTGACAATATAATAGATTGTGTATATGGAATTGTTTATATAAGATACTTTAAGGATTCTTAGATTTTTTATTAGTGTCCTTAAAAATGCTTAATTTTCACATTTTATTTAATACTCGTATTTTCAATGCATTATGCATGGTATGTTTAAGCTATTATATAATTGACTTAGATAAATTGAAACCCCATCAGCTTTATTTGCTTTTAGATTTTGTGACATGTTGCCCTTATATTTTCCATGCCTTTTTTTGATTATTAACATATTTTTTTCGCAAGATGAAATATGTACATTTATTTCGCAAGCATATAAGAAAAATTAATGAAAATTTATATTTATTTTGTATATTCTTTCTATTTTTTTTTTTCTCCTTTTGTTATGTTAATAAAAACTTCATATCGCTATACATTTGAGTGTATGATTAATATTTATATAATAAAATGTTAAAAGGTGGTGGTTCGGTTAGACCGGCAAAGGGATGGCGTGCAGAACATAAAGCAGCCAGAACATTAGGAATTATAATGGGTGTTTTTTTATTATGTTGGTTACCATTTTTTTTATGGTTTGTATTAGCCTATTTAAAATATACACAATATTTTTATAAATCGTTTACATTGTAGATTTTAATGTGTTTAATTTTTATATTTTTAGGTATGTTATAACATCATTATGTGGTGAATTATGTCCATGTCCTGATATTGTGGTTGCCGTTTTATTTTGGATTGGTTATTTTAATTCAACATTAAATCCATTAATTTATGCTTATTTTAATCGAGACTTTAGGGAAGCATTTAGAAATACACTCGAATGTGTATTTTTATGTTGGAATAAAAAAACACCATACAGTGCATATTATGTATGAAATTAGATGAAAAGAAAAAAAAAATAATTAAATTATCATAATTGAATAGTTAAAAAAATAATGATTAGATGATATAAAGTGTATATAAATTTAGTGCTTTTTTTAAGTTATTAAACTCCGGTATTCACTTTCAAAGTAAATTTTCACTTATTTGTTATGCATGACCATGACAATTTTTGAAATTTCTTGACCAATCACATTAAAATTATCCATACGACAAGTTGTACTGAAAGAAAAACCAAATTGTCAACAATATTCAAGTAATATGTATTCAAATATGTATATATGTCAACAACAGACACAAGATAATACCAATACAACATTTAATTTTAAAGTACATAATATTAAAAAAGGAAATTAATAAAAATAGAAACACCTACTAAATGTTTTCATTGATGATAATAAGATCAACTTATTTTGAAGCCATCTAACGCATTTAATTCCGTTTGTTTATTACAAATACAAAACGGCTCGAAGGACCACAAAAGGTATTGATTTGAATTGAAAATTAAAAAAAAAACGAATTTATAAAATTCACTTTAGAGTTTTATTCACTAATTCAATCAAATCAAACTTAAACTAATGGACTGTACATTTTTTTATAATAATTTTTATGTTTATTTTCGCTTAATAAATTTTAATATTTATTTATTAACTTTTTTCTCATTAATATACATGAAACTTACATGATCGGCTACAGAATTTCAATATTTCATAATAGTGCAAAAAAGCACAAGAGAGAAATAAATTAAATTAGATAATTGTTAAAGTAATTGTGTAAAATAATTTAAATATAGTCTAATTAAAGCAATGGAAGAGTATATAATATACAGTCCGTCAGTCGAAGTATGTTAGCAATTAAAAATACTTTAGTTTTGTAAATTAAGAATAATTGTATTTAATTTTTTTAAACATTAGATTAAAATTTCATGATATCTTACAGTTCAATATGACCACGTTTGGTACGCTGCACGAATGTGGGTTTGAATTCATTGCTTTTTCCGATGAAGTGTTAACTTCAATGCGTTCAAATTCTCATATTTCAAAATAAACCATATGGAGGAATCCATTGAATTCAAGACAGGAGAGTGGTTTTGAAAATTGTTTCTGTTAAATGAGCTTTGTAGGATGGTACTGAGTTCTCCTAAAATGCAAAATGATTGAAACAAAAATATTTGTGTGCCTAAGCTAACTACATATAATGAAATATTTTTTTGTTGGTGCACGTGCTGGTTGTCGTAACAAGAGATCATTTGCAGTTTCAGTAGTTCAAACCATAACAGAAGCTGGATCTTGTATTGCTACACTTGGGCGTAGATTTCTTTCAATTTGCACGTTTAGTTGAGGAACCAGTTTAATTTTAACATTTATTAGTTTGATGCACACACATTTTATTAACATGTAAATGCTGTAGCTCACTTGTAAACAATATAATAATAAACTAAAGTCGTGTCAAATTTTGTGAACGTTGTAATCAAGTATTCGTATAAACCTTAATTAATCTGTATATAAGTGTTTATGCAGTGTGGAATTTGATGTAAGTAAATTTAAATGGATTTCATTTGAAAATAGAATTTTGTTTACAAGACTGAATTTTAATTGTATTTTTTAAAATACCCCACAGACGATCCAAATCATAGATCCTTCTATCAATTATCGAATGGATACATGTTACGGTTTGTAACAGTAATCGGTAATAAAATTTGTTTATTTATAATGAAATCAAATATATCAATGTAAAAATATTTGAAAATTGTATTTAAGTAATATTTAAGTATTTAAATTATAAATAAAATTGTAAATTTTTTTTTTAATTTCAATAAAATAATTTTATTTTCTTTGATATGTCTAAAATTCGTAGAGTATGTCGTAAATAATATTTGGATCGTCTGTGAGACATTTTACGTAAATTTTGTTTTTCAAATTAATATATCTATAATTAATGCTAGTAAATTTAAAAGATAAACAAATACATTTTAAATTATAAAATTAGAAAGAATATTTAATAACTGGTGACCAAATTACCGACAAGTTACGACTACTTCAACGTTTTTTATACAATATACTTATACAGGCATGTAGAATCATTGTTTATCGTTACTGCGAGACGATTATCATTGTGTCATAAATCGAAGTTTTTATGAATTGGTAGCTTATATGCCTGATCTCCAATGGCAATAAATACCAAAACCATATGAAGTCCAACATTTTTTGTCCCATACTATCCCATTTATCCCTATTAATTCAATATTTGAAATTCACTGGATTGCAAAATAATATGGGAAATTATTAGAAAAAACTGGGTTGCTAAATAATACGTGGTAGAGAGAGAATAAAACAAATATATTGTTATTCTTCATGGTTTAGGTATTTTGATACCCTATACTCCTATGCAATATATTCATAATAAACGAAGTAATGTTTTTCCTCCATTTTTCATTTTTCAAATTTAAAATATTACATTTATTAAATGATGACAAAATTTGTGTTAAACTAAATTGCAAAGACATCATAGTCATACATGAGACAAAATAAGGTGATTATTAAAAAGTCACAGGGAAATATTATTGATGCATAGTATAGCAATGAATTAAGTCGCCGACTATCATGAAGTCTACTAAAAACCATCCTTACCTGCCACTGGTAACTCGATCACGATATATCTCAGTAATCACGTATGATCGAGGCTAGTAAGATGGTGTTAATGACGTGTTTGTTGACTGGTTGAAAAAATAGTTAGTTGGGAATTAGTTATTTTTATAAAGAGTAGAACTTCATATTCTTCGTATTTATTTTTTATAATTGGCACATTAAAATTGAATATTTGTAGCGGTCCTTTTTCAATAATAACACGAATTTACAATACTTATATACTCTTTGTATTTTCACTTCCTACCATTGATATTAGAAATCAGCCGTGTACACTTAGTAGCAAAGTCTAGTAGTTCATCGTATAAAGATAGTATGAAAATGCTTAATAAAGTGCTCTGATATTTTAACCTTACCAAATTTTTAAAATTATTAATTATTTATTTTACGTTGAATGGTTAATTTTCTCAGCACATGTTTAACACCACAAAATCAGGTAATTTTCTTGGCGCATTCGCAATTGAAAAATTATTTAAATAAAATGTTTTAATGACTTATGTGGTGTTGCTGGTAACTCGTGATATTTTTCAGTGATGTGTGTAATTGGGTTAAAAAGAATTTCAGTGTCGACAAGACGAAGAAACAGTTACATATTTCTGCAACACTCTACTGGGATATTCAAATGTATAACTGGATCATTTGTTCCCATATACTCGGCTAAAGTTCTTAAATGTGATATGCTTTAGTTCTTAAATGTGATATGTACTGACAGCGTGCCATTTGCAACTGTACGCGTCCACATGTTGCGGATAGCGTAACATAATACATATGTGGAATATGGGTTTGCCCTAAAGGGCGCGGATAATCAACGTTAATGTTGGAGGTTCTCTTGGGTTACTGAAAATGTTAATGGAAAGGAATCACCATAAAAATGAGTTTTTGCCTTAACTGAAACGAGAAATAAACTAAAAGGCTCAAATAGATACAATGATTATGTTCTCATATATAGTGGCAAGGATAAGGACCAACGGGCTCATTCGCATGTTGGTTTACTTTTGCATCATCAATATTAACAGAACATTCATAATATAAAATACTGAACTGATAGATAACTTAAATTTAAAGAATGTAAGCAAGTGTGTCCAAAAAGATAATTTGTTAGCTTTTTTATAGGGCAGCTGTGAAAAGTCATCCAAATCTGTAGTTCCAATAGAGTGAAACCACAGCGCAGCCGTTTTTTATTATTTTATTAGTTTAAATAAATCCAAAATATTTCTCATTAATATACTAAACACAAAAAATAAAAATAATGATTACCACTTAAATAAACAATTTATAAAGTATTAAAATCAACTAAAAATATGGGTTCACTTATCTGGTTAAACACTTGAATATTTCAGTAGAGTGGTGCATAATAAACTCCTAGTTCCTACCTACTTTGATGATGTGATGTTTTTGCAACCAGTAGACAAACACGACATTAACATAATTTGTTTTGCTATTACTGATCAAGATTATCGGTGACACCGTATGGTGGTAAATATCGGTTTAGTAACCTTGATGATTGTCGCTCACTCCATTTGCCTCCAGCTCTATATAATCATATTTTTTTTTTAAATATATATACAAATAAGAACTTTATTCACTACATTAGAATTTTAAAATCAAAATAAACCGTTAACAATTAGAAAGGGTATGAAAGTTATATACTAATAATGCATAATATATAAGCAATATATAAAATATTATATTAAAAATAAATGGGGTGAAATACCTAATTTAGAAATTAGTAATAATTATTAAATTGTTGTGAAGATCATGTTAACGTAGCATTTATACTATGAATATATTAACATTAAAAATATTTCTAAGCGAAAGGGTTGTTTACTGTTTGTCGTTTGTCTTCCCCTAATTACTACTTAATTATAGCTAATGGTATTTTAATTTAAAATGCCGAAAGATGCACCATTGAATTGACAATCTTTAATTGAAAATAAAAATATGTGAAATTGAAATAGAAACATTCTAAATAAATTAATTTTATTACAAAATATAGTGAATATATAATTTACTATAATAATTAATTATTAAAGAGTAAAATATTTAGTTAAGCAATCGTGTAAATTACTTAGCAATAAATAAATAAACATAGAAATTAGGTTTTCGTTTAATTTTATTTAAAAAAATGCTTATTCCTGAGGGACATTCTCCACATTCATCATAATTCATAATATATGAAGTTATTAATGGTACTCAAATCAGTTGTATGTTGAATATTAAAGGATATGTATGCTGACATTTGAACAAGTAGAATGTTAATAAGGGATCCTCAAAAAGTATGTACTCATGCCAATAATGTTATTGGAGTGAAATCATTTATTATGAATAACTTAACTGCTATGATAATAAAAGATGCCAATAAACTTAAAATATTTTGTCAAAATCTAAACAAGTTCAGTCATAAATGAGTTTTATCTCAATGTCAACACTAATAATTTCAACAAGATTGTACTGACTGAAACTAAACCTAATTAAACTCCTGAGTTTTTAAAGAATAACATGGTGGTACAATTCTTATTTGCACTAACTTTAAATTACATTCTGATTCTGAACTAATTGTCATTTTTTAACGTGGATAAATTAAAGCTAATATTCAACTTACAAAAAATGTCAACTCAAACTACGATAAATTGAAATTTCCGAATGAAAACCTTAAAATCAATTATAACTTGTTCAATTTAACATCTGAATAATTCACTAGAGTGGTGCATAAATTAACTGCTTACATTCCCAGCAACATCCCGATGAGCACAGAAGTCAGTGGTTCATTATAGGTCGACCAATTGTAGCCCTCGGTTGAACTTGCCGGTTTAAAGTCGTTTTTCTCTCATATAATTTTAAGAACATGTCTTTTGGTAAAATGATGGCGAAGAATAGTGGACATTAAAGTACATTGTGAGACTATTATGAAAAGCTAACTTACTAGTCGACTTGAGGGCAACTCAATTATATTTAGTTAGTAAGCGTTACTATAGATTTACTTTAGAGTCAACGAATAGTGTACTTTGAAGTCTATAATCAGTATGTGACTTCCAATCGTAATATGAGGTGACTTAACGGCGACGTATATGTATGCGACCTTACATGAACGTTCAAGTCCGCTAATTGGTAATAAATGCAAACAATTTTTAAAACATCGTCAGTTGTATCTTTACTGCAGTCGAATGGTGATGTGCATTTTTGAATTTTTTCTGTGAATATTGAAATTAGTAAACATTCCACACAGGAAACCGTTAGCTTATTTGAATGGACCGCTGAGAAACGTATTTGCAAGTTAATAATTAATTGATAATTAATTTCAGGTTAAAGTGTCAATTACTTAAATGTTTAGGTATGTACTGGTAATTCGCGATGATTAAGCAAGTCATTGCAAATTTAATGAAAGACGGACTGTAAAATAGTCCTCCAGTCGACTAAGTATAATGTAGACATTAAAATTTACCAATAGTCGACATCTACAGTAATCATACGGGAGACAAACAATCAAGTCAACATAACGTACACTCCGGGGTAAATTCTTTGGTAGCTCTAAGTCTGCTTTCGGTAGATTTTAACTCGTTTTTTATCGACAGTTGGTTCACCTTAAGTAAACATAATCTGACTCGACATCGACGTTATGGTGCCATAAACTAGACTTATATTAGACTTTGTTCACATCGGGCGTCTATCTTCTTTTTAGCTTCGATATACGTCTGAGAGATTTTTAATTATTTGCTTGGATAACTTAACCTACTGATTTATTAATAATGTTTTTTTTTTCTATTAGAAATATATACGAAACAAAACTCAAATAACTGATTCCATGTAATGTACTATTCAAAAACGAGAACTTCCAACATAAATCAAGAATGATTGAGTTTGATAACATTGTAGAATATATTGAAACTAATTCAAATTGTGAAGCATTCAATTAAAAAAAAAACAGACTTACCAAGCTTACTTTCATACCCAAATTGAATTGATTGAAGTAATGTTCTTGTTAATTGTGTAAATGTTAATGAGATCATTGGTACTTCTTATCATGCGATCAGTTTATTGGTATTAATTTATTTGTCACGAGTTATGTCGTAAAGTCGGAGGTTAGTTTGTCAATCTGCCTCTAAGACTAAAAATTATTACGGCTCAAAGTAATTGAGATTTAGCCTCTGATAACGGATTGGATTCACACAACGTTAACTCGGCACGAACACGGATAAAACGAAAATGTAGAAAGATTATATTGCGATTTGCTTTCTGGAGTATAACATCGTTTACCAATAAAGATCAAGGACTGTGAATGGAAATGAAACATTACAAGATTGATTTCACAACGACGACTCGGCACGAACAAGGACAAAAAGAAAAAGCATAGTACAACTTAAAAGAAAATATTAATAACGCAACATTTGAAGCGGTTGAACGAAGGCAAGTTAGATATGAGGCACTTAGTTCAAGATAATAATTTTTATGTCAACCAACATCTGATGGAACAAGCAATTAAAACTTTAAATTAAACTATTTTTTTTAACTCAGTTTGCTCTGGCAAATCGCCATGAACAGTTTAACACCACAACAATGCTCAATTGTAATATTGTGAAATTGCAAGCAGATCCATTATTTATCGTTAATTTTTGTTTAGCGAATTTTGGTTATAAATGAATATATAAATGGTCAATAGCCTACGTAAAGCCATAGTTTCCTCGAACATGCGGTGCAGTGGTTAATGCATTACCACTGTCAATAAATTTGAATTTATATCTTTTACTTAGACTATTTTTCCAACGATTTAGGAGAATGAATAATCCACATGAATACCTTGATGTGCCACTACACTCTAAAAAATTAACTTATGTGCAGGTGTTACCATTGAATCATATTTCTTCAAAAATTAAGCTGGTGCAAGTGTTGCATGCAATGGAGCGCAATACAGAGACCTGTTAAATAAACTTTCTTCCCCAAAAATTGATGAAAATGGTTTGGATGATATGTGGTTTCAAAGAGATGGTTCAACATGCTATACATCTACCGAAACAATGGGTTTTGCTTTGGATTTTGTTTAACACCTATCAATTGGCCATCAAGGTCATGAGTTAATACTGTTGAATTACTTTTTATTTGGTTACGTTAAATCATTGATTTATCCTCATAAACCACAAACACTTGATGCATTACAAAATATATAATATATAGAGTATTATCGATGCCATCCAACCTGATTTGCGTGAAAATGTAGTGTAAAATTGTGTTCGTAGAATGGACATATTGGCACACTGCCCATGGTGCTCATATAAAATAAATTTTGTATGCTTAAACAAAATTTCTTAATGCCAATGAATAAACTTCAAAATAGAAAATAGATCACATATCGTTCACTATTTTTGTTTTCTTCAAATTTGAAAGTACGAAGCTCTTATTGGGTCAGACTTAATATATTTCAATAGAAGGAGATGCGAAGTACATACATATTTGCTTAGAATATATTTTCGAAGGTCATACTAACGATTCAGTTAATGCACAAACTCTTGAAGTGAGTGCTTTTAGATTTACATTACAAAATGTGATTTAGAGATATCCTGAATCAGTGTAATGTTCTAATTTATTATAAAACAAGAGAAACGTATAACTGGTTGCCAATTATTGGAGGCCCTGGAAATTGTTTAACGGATCACAACATAATATATAAATAAGTATTCATTAAATATAATTGCAAAATAGTTAATATCTCGTACATAGAATTTTCGCTTAAATTAGTGAATGTTATTATCATATAACTTGCTTTAATCAGTAAGTAGTAAAAATTATACATGGGAATATGTCAAAGCAATCTGAAGTTATCGTGCACAATATACATGGGAGGTATTTCAAGGAGTAATCCGATAAAGCTTATACTCCCACACATTCTTTCAATTATAATATTAGTTATATATGTTAAGTTTTAAGTGTGTATGTATTAAACTAACAATTTGAATCTAAAAAGAGTAAAAAGTTTGTATGGGAGGTACTTGAAGGAGTACTCCAATTTTACTCATCTTCCAACTTAGCTTCAATAGTTATATAAAAGTGACACATGCAAAATTTTATAGCGATAGCTCAAAGCATTTTCTTATATTGTCTTTGATATTATACACCCAATTTTAATCTAGAA
>JANSTX010054552.1:0-10909 GCA_027564355.1 Penthetria funebris | reverse complement strand
TAATCCTGTGGGTAACTCGAAGCCGAACATATTTCTATATGTCGCCCAAGAGTTCCTTCACCAATTTTATGTTCGGTAATTATCGAATTGGCAACAATAATGCCTTTTAACGTCAATGCCCAAGACCAACTGCAATGTAAAAAGTGTCAAAAATTTAGTCATATGCAAAATTTCTGTATATATACATACAATAGTGTTAAATGCGGAAAACCACATCCAACAATGGAATGAAATAACGACAAGGTAGCACTACCCAATTGCTACAACTAGGGGAATACAGATCCAGCAAACTACAGGGAATGCGGTGTGGCTGTAAAATTGCAAGAACTTAGAGATAAATGCTTCAAAAAAACATTCGTCATCAATAAAGAAGAAAAACCACCTATTACGGAACCAGTTAACATCTGCGTCTATATTACAAATATGATCAAACTTCTAATCAACAAAATGAGTAAAATGGAGGAAGAAGTTTCTAAAATTAAAAAGAATCAGTCTAGGGTTAATCAATAATACAACCATTTAAAAAAAAAAAACAAAAAGACAATGCAGAGTAAATACCAATATTAAACTGGAATGCCAATGATATTCTAAACAGTAAAGATGGATTTCAAGTAATTTTAGCAGAACAAAAAATACACATCTGTTTCATATCAGAAACGCATTTTACTAAACAATAATACCGTAAATTGCATAGATATCATACACATCATCCGAATAATACAAATTATGGAGTCAGTATTAACAACAATATTAAATAGAATAAACTCAGCCTCAACCAAACAAAACTTCAAAATCGAGGCAGTCTATGTTCCTAAGAAGCACAATCTCAAAATGAAAGAATACAAAGGTATGCTAAATTACATGGTTTTGAATTAAATTCAGCAATTGCAGTGATTCACACCTTGAGTGAAAACATTATCAACAAACAAAGAAACGCTTCACTTCATAACAAAACTAATTGGGATAAATTCAAATGCCAAATAACTGAAATAATTGATCTAAATATTGGCTTTTCTACATCAAATCAACTGGATGAAGCAGTAGCGAATTTCACGAGTCTGACTCAAAACAGCATTTGGAACAATACTAAAATCATACCTTATAAGACAATGGTTTTAATTATCCAGTCGGAATAATAAATATTGGAGAATGAAAAGAAAAACTTGGATAAGGTGACATCAAAATAGAAATCCTTCTCTGAAAACGAAGATAAACAATAAAACTCAACTGGTTAAACGTTTAATCCTGAAATCAATCAAAAGCATCATCTACGACAAACTTCTTTCATAATTTGACGTAAAAAACACCAAATTCTCCCTCTGGAAAACGCACAAGAAATTGACATTTTTACCACTTTTACTAAACATCAATGAATGAGCTAAAACTGATCAACAGAAATCAAATGAAAATGTCAGTACAGTTTCGACATTAACTGAACATATCAATTGAGAGGCAAAGTCAACCAAAAAAGGAACCATGAAAGAACTAAAAAGGAAGATAAAATACAACACTTAAACCCAAGTCTCCGAGATTTGAACTAATCACGGGTCGAGTACTAAAAATGCTCTCCACCAAAGAACTACAAATGCTGTTAATTCTAATCAAAGCAACAATTATGCTAATGCATGTTCCTAGTTGTTTGAAACGTAGCAGAAATGAGAATGATCACCTGGTACCAACATAGATCAAGTCATACAGACCCATCCCATTAGTGCCGGAAACATTTGAACTGCAACATCAACAGCAAAGCTAAATATACATGGTTCTATGCTCATGCCATGTATTTGATGGGATCAGCTAGGTATTTATTTATTATAATTAAAAGGAAAACTGTCGCAATTCGAACAGAAGCCCAAATAAATACTACTTGGAAACATTGAAATGGGATTTCATACCCCACCCACCATATTCACCATACGTTGCCGCTTCCAATATTTGTTTTTTTGTATCGATGACTCATTAATTGGCTAAGCACTTCCATTCTTATGTGTATTTTTAGTGCTCGTTACAAGATATTTTAGCTGCAAATTTAAAATTTTATGGTCGAAAACATTATCAAGCGTACAGATTAGTCTGACGTAATGAATATGTGATTTTAATTTCAAAATACCATAGTGATTGTAAATTACTTGCGCATATTTAGTATCACATTGATAACAGAAAAAAAGCGTAGCAACTTAATCAGCACATGTCAGCTGACCTACAATAAGCAGCCATTATGTGAATACATTTCAGAAAAAAATGAGTATTAGTGGATCAAACAGGGGAATGCTGATAATATTTTCTAAATGGCTACTAAATCAAAATTTTAGTAGTTTATTCAATACATGAAAAAGAACTACTAACAGCCAGTTTAATGATACCCGTCCAAGCTACTGTTTTTATAAATACTTTTTTGTCGCTTACAACTAATATGCAACAAATTCATAGGAAAGATGCTGGAAGCGTAAAACAGCTGTCCTAATATCGACGTAAACTCTTTGTGAGACTAATAAGAGTCGTTCAATGATTGAAACGTACAAAATCAAGTATAAAACTACGTTCGGTTGCCGTTAATTAGATAAATTAAAAACCAATTTTTAATTATTAATAATTTTTAATTTATTTTCATTGATTTTATTTACTCTTCTCTTTTTTATTTTTTACAGATAAATAATATTTTTCTATATTTACATAATTTAATTAACTATATACTAAAATCTTATCCTTTGGAAATAGTTTTCATTTTTAAAATGAGTTTTTAATTTTTACATTTAAAATGTATATTTTCTTCTATTTCATATATTATTTTATTGCACGATTTTATTAATAGTAGCAAATTCATCAGTAAATAAAATGAGTAAATAATTTTTAACAACTCAAATCTCAATATAAAAAACCAAAGTTAATTTAGGATGTTTTAAAGCTAAATTAGTAAAAGTATTTAAAATTTGAAATAAAAAGCTTGTCCAAGGCTTGAGCAGTTATAAATTTATTATAAATTAGAACAGTCAATTTAAATGAGGTTACGAGTTTTAAAACATTTAAACTGGGTTTAAATCGTTTCAAATTAGCTGAAAAATTATCTAAAATACTTTAATGCACTCCATTATAAGAAAAATGCAAATCATTGGAAAACTGTTAAAAATGTCCTTGTGCACCTTTGACAGTTATAAACGATGCTGAAATTTAACCAAAATAAAGCAAGAATAATTATTTTAGTATACTATGAGGCGTGCATGAATAAAATTTACTAGGTACTAATACATATTTTACCGTTTACACCTTGTGATCCTGACATACGTTAGAAAAATTGGGCAAAATTTATTCGTTATTATTAGGTTACCGTATGAAGTTAATATTTTAGACTAAAACATGGTAGAATTTTCTTCATATATGTGTTTCTATCAACTATCAGGACAACATAATCTTCAGAAGATATATTTTATGAAAAATTTACATATCTCTAAAACGGCTAAAGATAGAGGTTATGTTTCTGAGGATATGCAGATATTTGTTATGCATCAATGGAAGTGAATTTACTGATAATTGATTGAAACTATTAAATCAATAACTCGAATGGAACAAATATGGTTGTTTAAACTGTATAACCTTCTTAGACAATTTTAATTTATCATAATTGCTAAAATTTCAGATAGTACACAGTGTAATTAAATGGATTGATATGATTGAGATAAATTGTAGATAATACACTAGAATTCATTTGATAATGAATCTAATCATTAAATTTACTGACAAAAATCTAGTTCCTACTAATTTTTTGGAATCAAAATTATGTTTGTTTTTATAATAATATATTATATATTTACAATTAAAATTACAGTTTTAAGGAAAACTTAACCATGCTGCTGTTTTTCTTTATATTTAAAAATTTACAAAAATGTTTTAATTAATTCTAGTTTTATAATAAAAAAATCTAACTCATATTGTTTTATATTTAAAAAAAGTCAAACATTTTTGTTTCCCATAAAATTAGTTCATAATTTCGGGCTAAAGTGGAATTTACATGAGTTTCTGCCAGCATAACCTCATTTTCAAAACAAATGCACATTTAAACATATTTGTGTCTAGACAAATAATTAAATAATCTCAATTAAAAATTAATTACTTTATACGATTAAATTAACAAAAATTAGAATATGTAATGAGAAAAATTATTCGCATTATGTTAGGTTAAGTTCAATTAAGGTTATGTTCGATGTGATAATATTTTGATTAAATGTTACACTTGAGTAATTAATTTAAATTCTATATAATTTAACTATTTTCAATACTAAATGCGGTTTTATTTGATGCAACCAATTTAATATTGGCAGTAAATAGCGAAGGTTATCAACATTGTGTTCATAGTAAAAAGCAATTTAATTTTACATAATTTGGACTGCATTTATTCAAAACATGGAATTTGCTAATTATTCTAGTTGCTATTGCGTCTAGTTAATATCTCAGAAAACCTGTTCGGATTCGTGAAAGGCAAATCAACAACTGATGCTATACATACAATTCGTATAGTGATTGATAAATACAGAGTTAATAAGAAAGACCTCCATATGACATTTATAGATCCTGAGAAGACATTTGATAAAGTACCTAGAGATCTCGTTTGGCAGGCAATAAGATTTCAAAATGTTCCTGAACTACATATCATCTACATCTACCTCATTCAATGTAAACGTTGGTGTGCATCAGGGTTCTGCATTAATCAGTGTCTGAAGTTTTATGTGATCTTTATGTTATCTTTGGTGGCATACTAAAGATAAAGAGAAAGGTGTATGAAAATGTTGTTCGACCAGCAATGACTTACGGTTCTGAACACACAATCGAGATGAGAATGTTAAGATGGTCATCCGGTATACCATTGAAGGACAGAATTCAGAGCAACTATATTCAAGGCAGTTTAAAAGTTACTTCCATCACCAACATAACCACTCAAAGTAAATTAAGATGGTTCGGTCACGTAATGCGTAGACCAGAAACTTATTGCGTTAACTTGGCTTTAAATATTGGAAAAAAATGTAAGGAAACGCGGTCGCCCACATGCCACTTGGTTATCAGTTGTTCAAAATGACTGGAACAGATTGAATGCAGAAAGTCACAATACACAAGAAAAAAACTTGTGGAGAAATAGATTGAGAAGTAGGAGGGCCGACCCTGAATAAGGAAAAAGGCAAGGAAGAAGAAGAAGAAGCTATTGCGTCTAGTTAGTGATTGTAAAGAAGAACTTCTGATACAAATCAAAAATTGGAATATCTCGTAATCCCCTTGAAGATATACATTTGGTATTTAAGAGAACGAAGTTCCTATTTTCCTACTTTCCTATTTATTTTGTAACGTACACTATTAAAATAATTCATACCTGTAGATCATGCATATTTTCTTATATGTAAACACCAACCGATCCAGAGATGTTTTAATTTTTGACATGAAATATACCTTTATGTTGGTGGATTATGTTATCCTGGTACAAATACTTTAGACAGAATTACTTAGTAGAAATCACAGAATTTAAATAAAAGTAAATAACACTTCTGTTGAAAAAAGTGCACCATAATTCGTCAAATTTCAAATATTATGTTTTACCCAAATTTTAGATTTTATGATTATGTTAGAGGGGACTAACATAAGGAGGTTATTCGACATATATTTACTACCTCGTGTGATCGTGCCCAAAAATATATGTATTATGACAATTTTTTATGAACTTAGCAGATCAAATATACATATTTCACAATGTATATTAGAAACTAACCTATATTCATATTTGAGGTTATGTGTATACGACACGGTGATATATCATCGCTCAAACGCTTCAAAATATATACCTAGTCAATTGTATCCACAAAGTTTAATGAGACTCGACTATTGTCTAATACTCAAACACTACTTTCGAACTGCTGGAATTTATCATATTATAGGTCACTGATATTATTCCATAATTTTCTAATAATTTTATCATAATAAAGCTTTTTATGATTTTTTCCCTCATTATATCCGAATATACATGAGTATAATTACTTCAATAAAATTATAGCCATCTTTAGTTAGACTACACACATTTCTAATAAAAAAAAAAAAACAGTGCTAAAGATAAAATAAAATTCTAATATGGACGCCAAACTGAATTTCCATTATCATTTTGATTATGATGTGTTGTTCTACCTGGCATTGTCACTACTTGTCGATTTGCACTTTGTACATCTTCAGTTGTTCTAGCACTACTACCACAATTACCGATATGTGTTAATTCTGTACTGCCAATCATTAAATTTTGTTGATGTTGTCGCCCACCAATGTGATCCATTACCGATTGTAATTCACCATGTGCAACCGAATTTTGTACAACATTCGTATGCGATGATTGAAGTGAATGAAAACTATGTGATTGATTTGCGGCTGTATATAATTGAGAATATAATAAACTTGCTGGAAGGACGGGATATAAAGAACTATTACAATTTGATGTTGTACCATAAGAATTTTGTGATTGATTAACAACAATACCATTAAAATGTTGATTATTACTATTATTTATAACTAAACCACTACTGCTACCATTAATTAAAACACCACCGCCTCCACCACCACCTATAACACCACCACCAACTACACCGCCACCACCGATGCTGCCGACGCTTCCGCTACCACCAACACCACCACCACCACCTAAATTCGGTGTATTCGATGTAAGTAAATCATCTTGAATGGGTGATTCACCTTGTGACGAATCACTTAAACTGCGAGGACCATTTTGATTATTTGTATGTATATTATAATCATGATTTGTTGAATTTGCTAAATAACGAGGCATATGTAAACTATTTGATATATTTGTAATTGATGTTTGATTAACGCCTATGTTGCCACTGCCACCACCACCGCCACTGGTACCACCGCCACCGCCACTACCACCACTATTAGATAATAAATTTGGATGTGTCATTTGTACAGATGATGTTGAACCAACTAAATTACCTAAATGATGATCTAAATCAGTTGCCGTTGAATCTGGAAGCACTTTTTAAAGAAAATAATATAATTGCTTATTGGTTTTTTCTTTTTTATTTTTGTTTAATTTGATTGATTCTTTTTATGACTAAAACTTACTTGGTATACATTCTCGGGCATTACCAGTAAAATCTTGTGTTGAATTCTGATCACTTACTGTACATGTAAAACCTAATGCTGGATTATTAAATTGAGCTGCTGATGGTGTAGCACATGATGTTAAACTTGTACCGGTTAGGTACGGTGAATAACTGGCTGAACTATAACCCCAATGTGAATTAGCTGCACTTAGTCCAAATTGGCCCATATCTGGAAATAAAAAAAATAGACAAATTAGGCTCTTTCAAATCACAAAACACTTATACATTAGCTATTACCAATCTTATAAATAAAGTAGTATGTTTTCCATAATACAGTATTTGGCGAGATTAATGAAATTGGTCATGACTCAGATTCTAATAGGATTTCTGTAAGTACACCCAAATCTATTTATGTATCTCGTATTCATATTCCATAATCCATATTTTGCTGTCAAGGTGAAGAATTGTATTGTCAACAGGTTGTGTATAGTGGAACTGCTACCATATATGGGGGTTACTCAAAAGGGTGCGGGCAATCAACTGTCATGTTGGAGGGTCTCTTGGGTTAATGCGTGGCAGCAGTGGCCATTAAAATCCAAAGTTAAATGATGACATAGCGAGTATGTGGTGCTATAAATAACCACATAAAAAATATCAGATTGCCTTATTCGTTATTCAGTGTCGGCCCTCCTACTTCTCAATCTATTTTTCCAGAAGTTTCTGTCTTGTGCATCGTCACTTTCTGCATTCAATCTGTTCAAGGCATTTTGAACAACTTATAACCAACATACCGTTAATCAGTGATGATTAACATCATACATACAATGAGTTTCAAGTTACTTGTCCACAAAAGGTATTTCCTTCTCATCGATTAGCTTTGTCTGCTTTTTTTTTTAGTTTCAAGTTGACGTCTGCCGTAGTATGAATAACTTGAATAACTTTCTATCTTCGTTGTATTGGAACGCTTTGCCAAACTAGTTCTAGACTTATCTACCTATTTTAATGGTCTATGAATTTGAATTTGAATTTGAATTGTCTTAAAGTCGTGTGAAAAAGTGTAGAAATTCTGCACTCATTAGAGTCAAATACACGATGATGATGATGCACTAAATGTGAATAGTGCAACACATCTATAAATACTTATTTTATCAAAATACTGTTATGTAATAATACCGTTGTCCATCAATTTAATTTGATTCCCGAGTTTTTTTTCCGGAATTCAAAGGGATTTTTTTATATTTGATTTATAATGGCTCGCCACCAATTCAACCATTCATTTTAAATGATTAAAAGGGAAAATTTTGTTCAATTTTTGGTTTATTTGCGATCCTTCATAATATAACCTATAATTCATTTTATAATATATGCAGTTCGAGAGAGAGTAGTGATGCATATAATAATGCAATATAGGCAAATTTAATTTTAATTGTTATAGGTTATATTCGTACATAAATGTATTAACAATGCATTTATTATGTTTTTCAGTTGGTATATTTTAGTAAAATTGAAATAAAATTGATTTTATGTATATATAGGGGTTGATAAAATAGGTTACTCGTAACTGCAATTATGTATTCCATAAAAAAAATGCATTGTTCTAATGTGCCAGGTTCTAAATTGTTAGCGTTTTTGTAAGCCAAAATATCTGGGTTAAATGAGCTAGTATCAGAAACGAACATTACCGTCTAGTTGGTGAAATAGGATGCTAGTTGCTAATTTGCTGTCTAATCGCATCGTGTTGACATTATTCAAGTTTTAATTAATGTTAGTGTTAGCCTAAGTTCCATACTGTCACCACCGGGTGTACACAGGCACATAGTCAGAAATTAACTAGTATTTCGAATTATGCTCTCCTAATGTATTTCGCTAAAATTTCTCGCTTTCTTAATTATAAATTGTGGAGTATATAAGAATCAATAGCACCATTATTATTTTGGTATCAGGACTTCATACATCAGAAAATGTATCCATTTTTAAAACTCGTGTTTTGAAAAAGCGCTGAATAAAAAAAAAATATATGTTCATTGTCAAAAGCATGTGATTAAGATGTAAGTCATCTGTTTCGGTATATGTTCGACTGTTGATTGTTTATATATATCAGTACTATTTCCCACAAACTTGGCTAAGTTAAATATCACACTTTCTAGTAGTTTAGATGATACGGGGCGTCTGAATAAAAACAAATAAAAATTTGTTAAGAGGATTTCATAAATTGGAGAACTTAAACTTTATTTGAAGTACAGAAGATCTTCAAAAAAGTTTTTATGGTTCCTATGTGTATTTTCAATCAGATATTTAATAATGCCTATATTCCGCAATCTTAAAAAATAGCTACAGTCATTCCAATACTCAAGCCCGTAAAAAATCCCAAACTCGTTGGTAACTATAGGCTTATCTCACTATTATCAGCAATATCCAAAATATAAGAAAAGTTTTTCACCATGAAATTGATAGAATTCATAAAGCCCTTGTTCCAGACTCACAAATGGGCTTCAGAAGGGGCTGCTGTACAAGTCATGCAATTATAAATATGTTAGATATGACCGTAACATCGATTTACAACCGCAATTTACCAATAGCAGCTGCGAAAAGACCTTCGATACTGTATGGACGGCTGGATTAATTTATAAACTAAAATACATTATTCTTTCAATGATCACCTAATCAATGTAATTTATAACTAATTTATAACTAATTCTTATAAATAGATCATTTAAAGTTCGGATCGGTGAACATATGTCCGAGCTACACACTATATCCGCCGGTGTAATACAGGCATCCATATCTGCTTCAATTCTATTCACTCTTTTTATTGCCGAATTACCAAATTCATCACTTGAAATCAACATTCACTCTAATGCAATTATATCATCCCATAACTAAAATCAAATATGCCGATGATATCTTAGTACTCGTATCAAAATCTGACTTACCTAGTGTAACTAAACTCCATGAATTTTCACTTAAAAACAATAAGTGATTGGATGAGTATCTGGAAATTGAAATTAAATTTAACTAAATGTGAAGCTATGCTAATTAGAGGTACAGGTCATCTAATTCGACCTCATGTTCCAACTAGAGTTAGAAACTTAAGGGTTTTGCACATAGACCACAAAATGTCAACAGCTTAAAATATCTTGGAATTAGATTCACAAATACTCTAAAATTCAACAACCACCTAGATGATGTCACAATCAAAGTTTTTCGATCAGTACATGCTATCTCTCCGATCTTAAAGAAAACCAGTTGAATAGAGCTCGTAGACCTAGGTGAGATACAGGCACATCAGCAATCGTCGAATATACCGTGCTGCCGGTATCGAATGAATTGATCGTATTTGGTTAAACAGGCTCTCAAATTTTTACATAAAATTATAGATTCAGATAACCCAACGATCAGGCGTTGTGGAAGTAGTCCAACTAGAGTTGCTGAATCTGTAAGTCATAGAATCAAACACCAAAATTAAGTTACTTCGTTTATATGAATCTGGAGGACTGTATAACAACTCAGACATCTGGACATATTATCATCGACGCTCTGATGAAGATCCACGCTTTGTTTACAATACCCAACAAAATCACGATTGTTTATATGAAGAATTATAAGTCACCAAGCGTTTGTGAAATACTGAAGACAATTATCAGTAGTTGTATCACCATTACATTTAATCAATAAAACTTATTTACGACCCACGTGAGACCAAATCACCACTACAAAATGGCACCTATCACCTAATTAAGTATGGAGGGCCCACGTGAGCCTTGATCCTCACTCTATAGTCACTCTTAACCTGAACTTTAACTCTAACTGTTAGCGACATATAC
>JANSTX010054551.1:0-10910 GCA_027564355.1 Penthetria funebris | reverse complement strand
GTCTTCCGGATAATTTAATTATTAGACTTCAACTTAAAATCTATAAAAATATTGAATCAATTTTAAATATCAGTTTTCAAATAAAAAAATAAAATAAAGTAACTTATCATAAAGTAAAAAATTATTATAAAATAATGGATTCTATTATTAAATTTTTATTTTATAATAATTTATTACTTCAAGTTTTCTTAGAAATCTAGTCACATCATTACGAAGACTAAGGAAATATGTCACCGGAACAAACACGATACATTATGTGGTTTTTCTAACTCGAAACTTTGAACTTATTTGGTGGATAAGTACATCACAACTTTCTATGTATATATTCGATAATCTCTTATTAGATCATTATCAAAGGTGCTGGTTTTAAAAGCGGCAATACATTAAATCAAGTAACTGGTAATGCCCGTTACAAATTGACAAACAATATAATTCATTCTCTATTTAGATAAGTTAATTAAATTCCATTTTACCGATTCCAGAACAACTGCACTTAAATCTGCAATAATATCATTACTGCAGATATTAGTACAGTTTTTCAAGTATATCTGTATATTCACAAATTAAATTATTTATTTATATTATATATAAAATATATTTAATTGTATAGAAATCTTTTATTAGATAATATTGTTGTATATTTGTGTCTTTTTCTTCTTCTTCTTCTTCTTCTTCTTCCTCGCCTTTTTCGTTATTCAGGGTCGGCCCTCCTACTTCTCAATCTATTTCTCTACAAGTTTCTGTCTTGTTTATCGTCACTTTCTGCATTCAACCTGTTCAAGTCATTTTGAACAACTGATAACCAAGTAGCTTGTGGGCGACCGCGTTTCCTGACATCAATTGTTATACATTTTGTGTATTTATCATTAAAATTATTATAAATTTAAATAAAACAAAAAGTGTGAATGGCAATAAAGTTTTATCCTATACGTTACATTTTGAACAATTTGTCATTTATATGACCACCACGACTACGTCTCACATAGCCAATTCGAGCAATCAATGTTTACATACTTTTTCACATAAAGCTGGACGAATATCATTAATAACTCGTTTGATGTTGACTTCGAGATCATCAAGTGATAAAGCGCTAGAGTAGCACGATGGTAGACTTGAATTCGAATCCAAATGAAAGACAAAATTTATTTCTGTTTATCACTTTGTGATTTAACTTGGGTTGACCAACCCCCATGAATGTGCTGCGGTTAAAACAATATCATCTGCATGCCATTGAAATACCCGGCTATGCAGTTTGATGGTGAGATGTTTCATCTACCATTCAACATGGAAGCAAAATCAACACCATAGACATACCAGAGAGAGAATTTGCTTCATAAATTTCTAGCTATCTAGTTTATTGGTGAAATGTGCTTTAATTTTTTCGACAAACACGACAATAATACTATTTGCTTAACCTTGACCACTCGCCTTTACTGACACATATCGAGTTTCCGGTGAAACCGCGTAGTGGGTGAGTAACCTTGTTTTAGTCGGCCACAACAATCATCATTCTGTTGATTACTATTACCATAAATATTATTACCATATAAAGAATTAAAGTTTGAATTTGTCTTGCTAACTTGTCTATTTATATCACCCATATTGGGTCTGGCTTCACTTAATGAAACTTCCTGTCAAATTTATTGATTTATTGTAGGTCCACGTTTTAATTTTCTTGAATTTATCGGATCCTATTTGTGGAGCATATACAATAATAATATTCATGATTATATCTAGATATGGTAGTTATATATTTATATTTATATACATTATGTCTTCATTTATTCTGTCTATAACTCTTTGTTGAATATTCCCAATACAGTTTTTAGCGTCATTAGCGTTATAATAAAGTTTGACACTTCTGTTTTCTAACTTTGTGTTTCTTCTATTTTTTGATTTATCGGATAGAAACAACTTGAGTTTTTCTTCTACTTAATAGGTTCGCTATATCGATACTACCTCCAATTATGGAGCCAATGTTACAAGTACTTAATTTTAAAATTTTACATTTGAAATTGATTTTTATAAGATTGGTGGAGTATTTTACCAGAATGTTTTACCAAAACTTAGCTCGTTATAGATTTCTATCATAATAAATAATAAGCATACTCATTAAATTAATAATTATACACATTTTTGTCGTCTTTATGTTCCATCTTCAATAGGGACATCAAAATTGGCATCGATAATAAACTTGGCTAATGATTTTTTTGATAACGTCTTTCGCAGTGTTTTGTATTGTTTGAGGTACTCGAAGCCATTCCAATACGGTCCTGGGTGCCTTTTAGTAGCATTTCCAGAACGCTGAATAACATTCTTTCAAATTTTCAAATTTATTTAATATTTACAACAAAATTTCTCCATAAGTGAACTTAACCCTAAGTTTACAATGGAAAAGTATACCGCCAGGCCCCACGTAGTTGGCGTTAGTTTCGTAATTATTGTAAAAATTAATAGTCAATATTTGAAAAATACCTGTTTTATTTTGAATTGTTTGTTATGAAATACACAAAAATAATTTTAAAAAAGCGTGGAATTTTTTTTGGTCAAAATAAGTGTTGAACACGAAATAAGAAATACTGCGAATAATTAATAAACCATTATTAAGTGGAATTATTAACCAAATGATACATTAATTTGAGTACCTTATTAATATTCATTTTCACAACTTATTCGCAATGTCGCATTAAGATTTTACGTCTTGTACTGAATAACCCACATCAATATTGAAATAAGCAATTAATTAATTATTATGTAAATATTATTTGTTTTCTACATAAAACCCAAATATCGTATTAATCTCAAGCATATATATTTATTAAATATAGACAATATTCTCGAAACTTAATATGCAATGGAAAAACTCAAATATTTACTTTAAACCACAAACATCAAGCACACAATTTTTGGTATTAATAATATTTGTCTTATAAAGACTAATTTCATGAGAAATACCTTAAAATACTCGCATTGAAACCCAGAGGCAGCGAAATGTGCGGTTCTTCACGAAACTGCATTATCTTATAAAAAAGAAGAAATACATAAAATTTCAAAAACTGAAAACCTATTTTTACAACAGTGAATAATAAATATAGAAACTTCAAATTATGAAACAACTTTTAGTATATATTAGATCTGGAGGCGATAATCATTGTCAACCGAAAAAAAGGAATTTAATCGCTCATATACTGGGACTCCTGAACCCTGATATTGCAAATACACACTTGACTGGAATTCCCAGGTTAATAGACGACTGTGTCGTCCAAAAACAATGTGGCGAAAAACCGTCATTAAGAAGTCTATTACCCGGGAGAAGATTGAAGTGAAGGTACTGACCAGATATCGTGAGCAAATAGCGGTTGTTTGTTGACAGCCAATGATTCCGCGTGATCGCGATGATGACGACACAGGGACCAGAAACTATAAATGCTAGGTCTATTATATTAAAAGTTTGATTCGATTCCGGAAGTATGTTTGCACTGATAATTTTGGAATAAAAATTAAGCTGGATTTTACACAATTACAAAAAACTATCTTAATCAAATTATACAAAGAAAAATGTAGACACATTTTCTGTGAAAAGCAGTAATTAAATATCCTTCAAGGAACTAAATGGAATTATATACATAAATCACTTGAAACTGCATGTGAAGTAACTGTATGCGGCAGATAAGGTAATGTCTTGAAAAAGCAGTAAATTACAGGATCCGTCACTGGAAGTGTTACCAGTTTGACGTTGATGCAGCCGCTGAATAGGTGATGACCAGAATTTGTCTATCAAATTGTTTGCAAGTCTATGAACACATCTATCTACATCGTAGTAATTTAAAATCAACACATAAATGGAATTGAAATCTTATAGTTTGTCTTATATTTGCAAGCATTTGCGGTTGCATAAAATATTGTGTTAACAAGCAGAATCACTGAAAGTCTTGCACGCAAGCGTTTTGACCAAATAATTTCGAATGTTCAAAACTACGAAAGCAGACAAAATGATATGAAGTAGTTTGAGATACTGTAAAACGAATATTTGGATACGACTATAAACTTGGTTCACCAATATAATACAAATAGTCACATTGCTAGATTATGAGAACAAATCAGCAGAGAAATAAATTTTGCGAAGGTGGCTCTAGAGGAATTTCATTTGGGTAATAGGATAAAAGTAAGCGTAGTTTCGTTGACAGTATGCATATCGAAAAATCTAGTAGGGAAAACTGCATTGTTTCTAGTACCGAAGACATATAAAAATAAACGATGAAATACATGTATGAATGTGCCTTTGACTTTCATTCTGCGTTTAAATTTGACCTCTGATTTATGTCAGTATGGACATTTTTATTCAGACTTTAGTTTAAACTTACATTGAAGGTCTATCACGTACTAACAATTGACATAAAGACATTATTGACAAATGTCGTTGTTATGTTTACTTAATTGATTTCCCAAAAGCACAAAATTCAAAAAGTTATTATATGATTTTATTTGTACTGAAAATTCTTTCTGAAATTCACAATGTTTAGATTATATAAATATTGACTTTCATTGTATAATACAAATTGCGAATAACAGACTTCAAGATTCATTTCTTAGCAGATATTGAATAATTGTTTCTTGTTAAATTTTATATGATGTAATATGATTAATTATTATAATAATAAGAAACATATACATGACGCAAAAACTATGACACCAACCTAGGTACATAAGGGATTCAAGCAGTGATATGGGAACATAAAGTATCAGCAAATAATAGCCATCGTTGTATGATTGCTACTGGAATAAGCGATGAAACAAACACGCAACTATATAGGTTACTGAAATTTATGATTACTGTCATCATAATCTGTTTCAACACCATCATCTATTGTCAGAAAGTACCCAAATATTGGAAGTCTCTACTTCATCGACGTGATCTTTATTAGTCTTATCTTTTAAACATCAATTTCAACTTGTGAGATGAATTTCATATGCGAAAGTTGTAAGCGATGTCACATTTGATAGCATGTGGTTCAGCATGCATCTGCAACTTAATATAGCCCGAGACAAGTAGCAACAATATAATAGCAATAAAACGCATCCCTATAAGGTGTCGAATGTATATAATTTCACCAAGCGATGATTCTGCATCACGATGCGGATAATTTTATCATTTCGTCACCTTTATTTACATCCAAAAATCCGACCTAAAACAATAAATATACAGATTCTTGAAATATTATTATGATATAATTATTTGTCAAAGTTCTCAAGATGTCGTTCATTTAGCAAAAAAAAAAAAACAATTGTCAAAAGCCTTAGAATGTAGTTCATTTAGCACAAACCGTTAAAATGATAATATGATCTACATACTACAGCATGTATACAATATTGTTTAATATTAAACCTACTGTTTAATAATAATTCATAATGTGTTGGTATGGTCTGTGCACGAGCTATAAATAAAATAACTTGATCTACAATGGAACTGATCCTATTGTACACAGTTCTTACACATGCTAATGTTATCTATTTTATGTCAAACTTACGATCGAATGGCAAACGGCATATTTGTGTTTAAAAGTTGCAGTATAGATAGGTTGTAAATTTTAAAATCAAAAAGTAGTAAATAGGAAATATAATTTTGCTTTGATAAGATTTTGCGGATACATGCGGATATGCAATAGTAACCAAAATGTAAAAAAATATATCCGCTACATACCCGCGGATGCGGATATGCGCAGATATTTGTATCCGATGCGGGGCTCTACTGTGTATTACTAGATGGCTCGAGTCAATAAGTGCTTCAGATAAATTTTCAAAATACTGTGGTCAAGTTCAATATTAAACGATGTTTTGTAGAGATAAATGTTGAGACGGAATAATAACGAGGAAATTGCGCTATTCACTATATAAAGATTTGCACATTTTTTATGTGAAATATTTTCGGAATCATATGATTTTAAATTTGTTTTCAGTTTTATGTTTCAATATATTTTTAATCTAGCAATCAATCAAATCAGTGTCTAGTTCAAGGCAATTTAAATATAATCTAGGTTTTTATTATCATCTCGCATTCTTTCTATTTCGTCAACCTATCACACACTTTATGTATTTTATCTCATGTCTGATTAGTAAATATAAAAATCTGTCGTCAAGTCATATTTTTGGTTCTTCGTCATACAGAGTCTCTTCTCGACTTATTTTACCACTAAAGCAAGAATTTATAAAAGTACTTACCTAAATTCTCCAGAACAGGGTAAATCACGGAGTTTCATCTATCGTCCAATATTTTCTATTTAAAACGTAAAACATTATTCACTTATTTTTAGAAACTATTTAAATATAATTTAACCTTAAAATAGTTTTTTATTGTAATCATTTCTATTATTTTAGATGTTATTATGCAAATCAGTATCCATAGTATTCCACTCAGCTGCAACGGTTAAGTTTGATGAAAAATTGAAATTATCTGTAACAATAAATATGTTAGGAACAAAGCGATTAGTAGAGTTATGTCACAGAATGATGTCACTTGATGTAAGTAATTAACAGTATTTAATGTATGTGTTTATTTTAATATTATTTACAGGCTTTAATTCATGTTTCAACAGCTTATTGTAATTGCGATCGTACAGAGATTAGTGAAGTGATTTATACTACTCCTTATTATCCAGATGATATTATTTCTTTAATTAATTGGTTACCAGAAGATATGTTAGATAAGGTAATTTCAAATTTAAATTTTATTATTTTCAATTTGAAAATCACGCCTTATTAATAATTTACGTGTGGAAAGGAACCAACAAGACTAACCTATCTTCAGTCATTTTAGAGTTTCAATACGATTAAATATTTGAATAACTACATGATTGATAAATAATATGTGATCTAGTACACTACCAGGACCGATTTCATTCGCAATCGCACTGAATGGAGCATATTGAATCAACGAATAATCATCATTGATTAGAAATTCTGGCCAGAGTCGTCACTCCATTTCACATGTTACAACTGGTAAATCTGATCAATTTGGTATTCTATACACTAAGAATTCCAGTCAACCCTCGATCTATTTTCATTCTCTTCGTTTGATAATCATTTCCTTCGTCTTGACAAATGTCGATAGCAAAGTCGATTGGTTCTCTATCTAATGCCATTTGATGCATTGTTCACCCTTTTCAGCACCAAATATACGATGAGTAGGAATAGGGCATGATAACAAAATACGTCCATACTTAACACTTAACTGTACACCAAATACATCAAGCTTTCCACGATGCAAGATTCCGTAATGCAATTCATAATAAAGATCGTATATTATATCAATCAATTTGGCTTTCAAAAATTGTCAACGATCAAGACTGTCGAACATGTGTTTCAAGTCAACGAGTAGCTAATGGTTTTGTCATTGGATTGATTGTTCGACTATGATGCTTAACATGTGATCCATGAAGGATTTATCAGCTCTGAAACCAGCCTGGTATTTACGTAAACTCAATTTCAAAAAAGGACTTATCCTATCGTTAATATTTATTGCAAAAATATAATTTATTGAGTACTTTTAAAGTAATACCATAACAGTTCTTACACACTCTAATTCCATTAATAATTAATTGCGGTTTTCACTCGGTAGAAATATCAGCGGATTACCATAATATAAACATAATATTATCTGTGCCGGTTTCAATGCGTTTACTTTGTATTTTAGCGTTCTTATCGAATTATTAGGATACATGATACTCGATTTTACAGAAAACTAAAGGGTTTCACCCGTAGATGTAGTCCTCTCCATGCTTTTTTTCTACAGATTCTGGTTCAGATCAAAAGTATCTAATTTGTAAATTTATGTGAACCTTGCACCTCGTCGACATCGTATCCATTTCAGGACATGTTTTAGAATTAATTACGATATTTGTGGAAAAAAAATATGCAATTGTTCTATGTTGGATTCTCGTCGATAGTAATAAATTAATGTACCGTTATTGTATATTCAATAAATATTTTTTAGATAATATAGACTAATTGCATGTTTGATTCTATACTTAATTGATTCGCCTAACTAAGCTATTTTCTTCAACTTTGCCTAAGTTCAGAGTTTTCAGAGTGTTTTGGGAATCATTCGAGTCTCAATATCTGTTCGTTATTTTCGTTTGTCCTTTACCTGTTCGAAAAGAATGACATCTGGTCTAATAGTCCACGGTTTTATTGAAGTGCTGCCAGTGTGTACGTCCACAGTATGAATAAGCAATTCCTGATTTTATCACAATTGTTTAGAATCACTGCCATTCGAGATAATTACGACTCAAGTTGACGCTATTTAAAAATATGTTTAACCTTGGATCAAGGATGAATATGTGCAGAAAGTTTCAGTCGAGAAACCTAAGAGTACACCACAGTACCATTAATTGAGTGGTTTACTGTTGGCACTACTATTTTGCCATAATGAATGTAAGGAAGAGTTTGTATTGAAATTTTTGCCTATTTGGTTATTTCAAAACAATTCAGCACGTTACCGTAGAACCATCTCAACATTTAACATTTTAAATATTGATTAAACAATGTTTTATTTAAATTATTTAAAATTATTTGAAATTTTAGTTAACACCTTCCCTCATTGGAAAACGTCCAAATACTTATACATTCACCAAAGCTCTTACCGAACAAATGTTGCTAAAAGAAGCTGGAAATTTACCTGTAGCTATTGTCAGACCATCAATCGGTAAGTAGTATTTAAATATTTACAATTTAATCATTATTCTTACACATATTAGAGTATAACACAGTATAATCTTATCAGCTTTACCTGTACAGTACAAGGGAATATTGGAAGTTTCTCTAACTTGTACTTACTGTTTTTAAATTTCGCCACAAAAATATTTGTATATTAGTCGTATATTGATATCAAAACGACGATTGAAGTGAACAACTAATTTATACGTTACTGACTAGTTTAGTTAAATGTGTATCAGAAACGTTAAATTAAGTTCCAAATTATTTGTTCCAGCATTTGTCGACGTATTTCAATGAGCACACATATTCATTAATTATATAAATATATTTTTATAATGAATTTATTCTAGTTGTTGCTTGTCTCCACGAACCAAAAGCCGGATGGTTAGATAATTGGAATGGACCAACGGGAATCATTTCGGCTGTTGGTAATGGAATTTTTCGAACAATAATATGTGAGCAGGACTTTGTTGTTGATGTCGTACCTGTGGATATTGTCATTAATTTAGTAATAGTAGCTGCATGGCGAACAGCAACGGCAAAGTCATGTGAGATGAAAGTTTATAATTGCATAACCAGCAAACAGAATCCGATTACATGGGGTGACTTTGTTGGATTATCAATTAAAAATATGATTAAACATCCATTAGAAGGAGTTTTTTGGTATCCAACAGGTGTTTTACGAATGAATAGACCATTGAATTTATTTCATGGTTATTTAGTACATTATATTCCAGCGTATTTAATTGATTTTTTTTCTTGGACTATGGGTACACGTCCAATGTAAGTATAATTTTATATTGTAATTTAAAAACTATAAACTAGAGTAGTTAGTTTAATTTATTCTAAGATCCAAGTTACATTGTCATTATGTCATTTATTACTCTATTAATTTTTTTATGATTAGAATCAAGCAAATAATTAGAAAGTAAATTAATTTCAACATTGACTATGCAATGTCATGTCAAGACGGAGTCTGAGGTTTAATTCTCATATAGAGGATATATTTATTATGTACATTTTTTACGAGAATTGGGATAGGATTTCATCAAAATGCAAGTGATTCGCATTTCACCTTTAATCTGGTGCAATAAACAAGTGTACTAACTTGTTCAAATATAATTGAATGATGCCTGGTTATATTGCATACCATTAATGGTATGTCGTAGAAACTTGCACTGTTTCACGGCTCCTTAGTAAGATATATAATACGAAATTATGTAAAAAAACAAATCACTCATATTTTTCACCTGAAAAGGATGAATTAGAACTGTCATAAATCAAATTTCCCTATATTTGAGGGCACTGGATAGAGATATAGAACAAATCGAATGTATCATGATTTCCGAGAACTACTTTGAACATAAATTTATCTGCCACTCTTGGTATTATGTTTTACCTAAATCTATTAACTCGAAATTGAATAGTTTTTATTAGTAATTATGTGAATACAATTTAATTACGGTTTATTTGTTTTTTTTTTTTTTAATTTCAGCATGATTAAAGTTCAAAATAAACTTTCTAAAGCAGTTGAATGTTTGGAATATTTCACGACACACCAATGGCGTTTTAAAGATGATAATGTGAGAAGTTTGTTGATGCATATGAGTCCAAATGATCGAGATAACTTCCAATTTGATGTATGCAAAATTGATTGGAGTAATTATTTGGAAAAGTATGTTTTGGGATTTCGAGAATTTTTGTTCAAACAAAGTCCATCTTCATTACCAAATAGCAGAGTTAAAATGTCAAGGTTAGTATTTTCTTTTTACGCCCTGGGTACGAAGTTCCAAGGGTCTATTGTATTTGATCCCGTTCATGTAACGCCAAGAAATAAACATCTCAGAAAAAAAAAATACACAGAAGTGCTTGTAATTGAAAAAAAAGTTGATTTAAGTATGCCCGTCCGTCCGTCCGTACGTCCGTGCGCACGATAACTTGAGAATGCGCCGAGATATCCACGTGTCACTTTTATCTGATTTTTGAGGCTAAGTTCGAAGATGAGCAAAATTGGAGTACTACTTCAAGTACCTCCCATACAAGCTTTTTACTCTTTTTTTCATTTTTTAGATTAAAATTGTTTGTATAATGCATACAAACTTAAAACTTTACATATATAACTAATATTATAATTGAAAGAATGTGTGGGAGTATAAGTTTTATCGGATTACTCCTTGAAGTACCTCCCATGTATATTG
>JANSTX010054550.1:0-10912 GCA_027564355.1 Penthetria funebris | reverse complement strand
CAACCCCAAGGAATATATACTATACAGGTATAGTGCTATCGGTATGAAAATATTCAGAGCAAGCCGTTTTTTGACACATGTAAATACAAGGAAAACTATAAATTTTTAATGTAATTTAGAACTTGTTCATTATATTTTCATACATTTTTAAATGTCAAAAAACGGCTTGCTCTGAATATTTTCATACCGTAAAATCAATTTAAGACTATACCTGTATAGTATATATTCCTTGACTCAACGCATTTTTACCTTAATGTGGTGTCACCGGAAACTCGGTTACGATATAACAAATGTCAGTAATAGCATGTGATCGAGGCTAAAAATATGGCGTTAATATCGTGTTTGTCGATTGGTTTGTTGTTGACTTGTTTCAACAACAAACTTGATAACTGGAGATTTATGCACCATTCTACTGAAATATTTATATGTATCATCGGATTATTACAATTGATCCTATATTTTCTATTTGGTAAATTTAAGTAATAATAATTTGGGTTCACATTTGATGTAATACGCATATTTGAAACGGAAAAGTAACATAATAATGGCGCCCTATGCGCTCGTTGGGCGTAAATATGATGGTGATGATGAATGTAAGCTTTTTCTCGTTTATAAAAACCATTGAATGACGTCTATAATTTTTTGATAAATGTTAAAAACTATAGAATTACAAAATACGTTAAACTACTTTGACCCTCCATTAAAAAAACTATTACGAATACAATAATTTTTTTTACATACATCTATTAATTGAGATCTCAAGAGACGAAGGTTCTCAGTACGATATTGCATTGATAGGGAATAATACTAATTTATTTTGTAATTGCTATCTAATAAATTAGTCGATATTAACTATATTAAAATTAACATACACATGTGGGTGGTAAATTCACTAAGACGAAACTACACGTAGTACTGCGCACATTGGAACAGATGCTGACATATAAATATTATTAATATACAATAGTCGCCTGCTTAGATATACGGCTTCTGGTTATGGATGAAATTCTGAAAAATTTAGAAGTGAAAGTGAAATATTTAGCTGTTAATTACCTACATTTTATTTAGCATATTAGAAATGAATACTGTAATCGTTTTAGTAAATACATGAAATGTGACATGTAAGGTAGACAAAAGAAAACTTCGAAGTTTCTCAGAAACAGTAAGAAACCTGTAAGTAAATATACCCGAAATTCATCAATATCTGCTGAAGCATGGGCTTTACGTATTTCCAAAATTTATTTACCAAAAAAATAGAAAATCTCCCATATATTGGTGAACTTGTGTGACAACACCTATATTTAAGAAGATCAGTAAAACGGATTCGAGAAACTATCTTGATATCAAAAACTGAAATTTGCAATGAACAGAATGGTTTCGATATTCATATTACGACAAGTTTTCGACCGCATCCAACTTTACGATGTTATAGAAGAAGCTAACATCCAGAAAAACATAATTGGTCGTATACAACAGATAAATGTTAACAACACAATGCGAAATAAAGTAAACGGAAAGCTCACAAATGAAATACCAATATTAACTGGAATCCAAAACTAAAAAACTTATGAAACAGAAATCTTACGTACAATTACCGATCATTATCACAGATAGAGTCCGAAGTATTGATATCCGAAATAAATGTCTAATTAAAGACATAGTAAAATGGACAAGAACTAGAAGGCGTTCGGAGAGACGGCGAAAAGTTGGAACTAAATTTTTAGAAAAACACAGGTCCATGACCTAACGAAAGAAGAAGAAAATGTAAAAGCGGTATTTACCACCAGTTTCACGAAACTCATCAAACGGCACCAACGTGCTAATTGGCGATCCATTTGAGTTTCAACGGATCCGCCACTCTGTAAGAAAAAATCTTAACATTGAATGTTTCCAAAAGAATTATGTAACATTTTATACGGTTGACTGTTAATTAATATATTAAATTCTAGCCTTTTCTTTATATGTAGTCTATTTAGACCGTATAAATGGTGAACGATTAAGTAGTAATTAGAAAAACAGCAATTCTTTTGCAGTATTAATATACATACCGCAAAGACCGCAAGAATATATCGTCGACCAATATATCTTCGACAGAGTTCTGACATTGAATAGACATGAAACTACTATGTTACATATTCTTTTAGTTCATTATGCAACTTAACTGTTTAGTCTAAATTAAGTTGAATTACATGAATTTGCAACACTTTCAATTTTTCGTTGAATATGCCTTAATAATACTCGTATATTATACGAGGTCAACAAACATAATAACTTATATTTGTTAAATTTATATAAATTAATTATATTTATAATTATAATTATGTAGTGTAGCCAATATATAATATGAATATAATTAAAAGATTTACTCAACTCTTGATGGTACTTTAAAAAGAGTGTTGTTGAATAATGAAAATATATTATAATTGGGGACATAAAAAAAAGACAAAAAACTGCAAATGATTATAAAATTATAAACAGGTAAATTTAAAGAAAAAAAATATTTTTTTTTATAAAATAACATATTCGATTTCTTGCATATTTTAACAAAACACTCTTCCTTATTTTTTTAAAATACTAAATTAGAGAAATGCACAAAATTTCTTTCTCATTTTATTAGATTTTTTAACAAAATTATAATTATAATAAATTATAATTTATGTTAAACATTAAAAATTTAATGTATAATATATTATAATAAATGCATTTAAAAAAAATAAAATACTTTCATATGAATAGGTATTTCAACTTTGTAATACCCACTAAGGTAATGTATGTCATATATCACATGAAACAGTGCATGTTTCACGATCAATTACAACCAATATTTTTATAACTGTGTGAATAATTTGTTTTATAACCAAAATACAGTACATCTCACAGTACACTTGGTGAATTGCGAACCACTTCTATTCTGATTAAACCAATTTGTGACAAATTATGATGATATTTTGAGACTTTTTGTTACAATATGGAAACTGAAATGAATAACAACCATAAAATATGTGCAAATTTAAAAGTGCAAACTTTATATTCTATGGCGATATTAAGTTGAAGGGTAGAGCGAATTGGAGGCTATACAATTTTGATTTCTAGGCAGTAACTAGAGCGTTGTCAGTTTACTTTTTCTGTAAAACTTTGATAATTTTATATTGTAATTTACAAGGGCAAATGCCTATATGAATGAATATGTACATTTCTTTGGAGATATATGTATATCAATCAGAATTTATGATGCCAGATAAATTTTTAAACAAAAAAATAAGCAATCCACAGAAAAAAATAAATAAATGTTGATGGACGTGAAATAAATGAAAATAAATAAAATTAGCAAGAATTGGGACCATCATTCATTATATAATGAGCATAAATTATAGGTTGACGAAACGAATGCCTTAGTATGTTAACTATTTGGGCAAATTTAAATTAAATTATTGTAAGTATCCATACGATATAACATACGTTGTCGATAATTATTTCAATATATGCACAATCATTATCACATGTATAATATGAAAAAGAGTCTTATTATTGGTGTACATTGTTTCCTTATGAATTACAGGTCAAGATAATGATGATGATTACCAAATGAAAGCTTGAGATACAAAAAAGAGAAAAAAAAACTTCGATGCTAAATGACAACAAATTTTTCCGCATTAAGGGTTCAAGTCCATGGTCTGAACTTAAAACCGTTGCTTAACCCGTTTTATGGTTCTAAAGTAGCTGGCGGATGTGTGATAATAATAATAATTGGATATTACCATTTAATCATCTTAACAGAATTTGCCAAGTTGAAGAATTAGATCAATCAACCTTTTTGTGAAATGGATAATGAGTAGTATACTTTGATAATACATGATGTTACGGCAATTGGTATAAATTTGATTTCAAAATATAATCAAAGTCGATATACATACATTACACTATCTTTGATTCATATAAATAAAATGTTAATTTATTACATAAATAAATTAAATTAAAAAGGTGAAAGGTAAAACTGTTATTCCTTGTACATTTATAATTTCAATAGTTAATTCATACTTTATACATTTACTATACTTCCCATATGAAATTGTATCAGAATATTATTGAAAATTTCCATGCTATTGCAAAATGTTAATTGGGTTGCTGCGATTTATAAAAGGTGTATGTACTTATATTTATTGTCTTAATAATTATAATAATAATATGAAAATGAATGTAAGTTATACATAATAGCCTCTTTTAGTTGCATACCTTTTTAGATCAATAATTAAGTATTTTAAATTTATATTATATTGTAACATATAATTTTATGCAATAAAATTAGGATGAGAAAATGATAAAAATTTGCAAAAGATTGTTAGTTTAACATTTTAATGAGAATATCGTGCCCAATTTGTTGACAAAATTTTTGTTCACCATGTCATACAATAAAATCATTCCATCTTACCAACTCCATCACTTTGATCACGGTTTTATTTCAAAGACACCGTTAATAAAACATATAACCATATTTAGATAAAAATGAAACATTTCTTAATAGATATATGAGGCATACAATAGGGACTTGAACCTTTTTCTGAAAGTATTGTATATATATCTTGATAGTCCGAGCCATTTATCAAAATTTGAAATTTTTCGCGAGCCGCAATTAAATACGTATTTAAAAGGTATGCAAAAAAGGTCGGTCGATTACGGACGATTACACCACTGATTATGTTGGTTCGCGCTGTTTTCGATGAGTCATATCATTCTTAACTGAGACGGGAATGAAATTTGTTACGTTGCACTTAGAAGTTGATTGAAACATAGTTATACTTCAGATCATTAACACGTTTAATGGTTATGGCTTAACTGATCTCAAATGTACTGTTTTTTATATGACATGTTCTGTAGCATATTAGTGAAATAGGATAATAACATGTAGATTTAAAAGTAAGTGGAAAATGTACGTTAACTTAAAATATGAAAATAACTGAAACAATATAAGTCTAATTTATGTGAGGATGAATTGCATGTTAATCTGCAGTTATCAAATATATCTAATTCGTAAAATTACTCTTTTAAATAACATCCTGTAACAATAAACTTATTTAATGTAATTATTATTTCTTTGATTTCGATTATTTATTTTGATTATTTCTTTGATTTTAGTGAAGAAGTCCATTAATATGTTACAATATTAAGCTATTAACAGTGTGAGCATTTATTTTAGCAATTACAAATATTTAATATAAATACACATGCAATTATAAATTATAATATTTGATTAGAATTTTTACTTGTTTCTATATAATATAATTAAATTAAATCAAATATCAAAATGAGATAGTGTAGGGTGTTGAGATATAACCATGCTTCTCTACATTTCGTTGCCTTTTTGTGGAACGATTTATTTTGGTCTCAAAATGCCTTTCAAACCGCTTCTTCATTGGAACCAAATTTCCTTTCCTGGAGGGTTCTTTTTGGGTCTGCAAACAGGTAGTAGTCGCTGGAAGTCAGATACGGTGGACGGAGAAGCAATTCAAATTGCAATTCATGCAATTTTGCCTTTGTTGGCGATCGACTTGTGACACGGTAAATTGTATGTACTAAACGTCAGATTTTGACACGTATTGTTTTAAGCTTGGTACTTCCTAAAAATCAAATGGATTTGTGAATAGTGGCGCCATCTATACGTCATCTTACGAACTTATTGAGATACGGATTTCGACTTATACTGAATATGAACTAGTTTTCAATACCTATTTATTGTATTTATTATAATAAATACACAAATATTATAACAGAAAAATAGTGTCTTTGCTAGATGCTGCTGTTTTAACAAACAATCTACAATACATTAGCTAGGACACTAAGCCTTAAATAATTCCAACAAATTGATATTATTGAGAAATGCATGAATTTATCATAATATGAAATAATATTCATTACATATTCACACACAAATAAATTTATATAATAGATGAATTATATATAATACTGACAAATACTGAATATTATGATACATTGATATGGTTATCATTAAAATTAATTTAGTAAAGTTACCGATATTGTGTGTCTTTGCTAATGTAGGCTACTCCTGTTATGGAACGCACTATATAAGTAAGGGTAACTAAATATATGAAATATGTTATACTGTATGTAATGTGTGACAAATGGAGTGGTTGACAATAATCAAGGTTACTTTATCTTCGGGCGGTGTCACTAGTAATGGCGTCATATTGGTCGAATGACTGAAAAATTTATCTTGTACCATATACTTAAATAGGGATTGCCGCTAATATTACGGAACCTATATTAATCACATGTTTATCTTGTAGATTAATTATGCATATTGTTTATGAATATACTTGAAAGTATTTGTATATTTTTCTATTTAAATATTTATGATTTATTAAAATGAAATTGTGTGAAATTTTATCTGCAATTAGTAGTCGGAAATATTTTGAAAAAAAAAAACAATTGAAGAATGATTATATAATAATCATAGTTTATGTAAATCGATACATTGTTAATAATATCTGTCTGTTAATTTGAATTTTTTAACAAAAGTGAAAATTTTATAAAATGTTGCACTTAACACACGTGTGCACTGTATATGCAACTGACACCGCACCTAACACATACCTTTGAAATCATATTCAAAGAATGTACTTAAATTAGTTTTTGAATAAATTTAAAATATAAAATAAAATAATTCAAAGTATAAAAATTACAATGGATATATTTGTACTTTTGTATTACACAATTCGCACGATTTTTCTCAGACTTTTTCTTACAACCATATATGATTCAGTTCCAAAAAGTATTTAGTTCGTGATGGACGCAATATTTGAGTGAAATACTCAAGAATTGTTAATTCAGGCAATCAGTGCTTTGTTAAGCTAAAAAATGTTGGGCATCTAACGCATATTAAAGTCGCTTTTGTTTTATCAAAATAATATCTGAATCTATCTAGTATGACCTGAAAAATTGTGACGAATGGCTACATAATCATGCAATCATAACAAATATTCAGATAATAAGTAGCGACATGAATAAAACGTTTGGAAACGTTAAGTGTCATTATAAAGGTCAGATGTTATTAGGCTTAGTGTACAAATGATGCACAAATGGTGTTAATTTGTATAGAATAAGTTTAACATAATTTGAAATTTAATGCTAAACTTGGATAAGTATAGATATTGTGGAAAATATTGAACGTGTCAAAGTGGATGCTTTTATGGCAAAGTATGACTCCGATATAATTTAATCACATGGAATCAGCAAGTTTAACGAAAATAAAATTCTACATGAATGGACGCCAAAAAGTTTAAATGAAACTATAATTTATTTTGATTCGAAAAACGGTTAATAAGATTCAAGTCACAACTTTGACTCGTTTATTGAAATGAATTGAATATGACGTAAAGGGAGCAACTACAAATTTCTATTTTGATAGTGTAAAATATATAAAAATATGTATTTCCCTAACTTCACTGAAATCACTATACTCCGAAATATGATTGCACTGATTCTTTAGTGTTGTGGATAAAAAGATGCGGATATTTACCATTTGCGATGGTTGGCATAACTATATGTGTTTCATACCACATTGCATTGATGCTACATTTCTTGCAGTTATACTTTTCGTGAATATTTTTCTATATCCAAATTAATCTCCGATACAAGACACATTATTGGTAACAGTCTCATTTATCGATTATATAATAGTATTCAAATTAATCGATATTGGCTAATATAAGTTAATTTAAAACGAGAAATAATATTAAAACAGTATATTTAAATATAGTAATATGTACAAGTAAAAAAACTTAAATGTCAATTAAATTTGAGTTTCAAAAATTAAATTAAATCTAGTCATGGGTTCGTCGTTTTAATCATTTTGTTTTTTATGTACCTTAAATATGAAAGCTTAAGTTAACTATCATTAATATTACAAATTGTGAGCGCATACTTATTTTAATAAATACACTAATCGTTGGTTTTAGCTTTGACAAAATTAAACAATGAATTATTGTTTTAAACCATTTCAACACACAAGTAAATGAATTAATTGTAAATTGTTATTGTAATTAAATTTTTGTTTTTGAATTACGTAATCTTAGATATAACATAAATACACTTTTTTCAATTTATTGGTAATGGATAGAATATGCTAGTTTAGCCTTAAGTAATTATCATCTCGACCTTTATTCCAATCACAATATAGGGTGTCAACGAAGAACCGGTATTGTTCACGATATCTGGTCAGTAACTTCACTTTACTTCACTCTTTAGCTTTATTCTACTCCATCCCTTGACACGGTACTAGAAATATTACAAATGACTATAAGCATTACCAATAAGATTTGGTAAAGCGTTTCGCACAATTATATTGAAGGATGCACGCGGATGAACCCTTGATATTAAAAACTTTGTTATTAATGAAATAATATAGTAATTTCTGTAAGTATTTAAATAATATGATTCAATAAAAAGGTCAAATTCAATTTATATTTGAAAATAAAATGTTATAAACTATAGGTACCAATAAAATAAGAAATTCTAGGTACCTGGGATCGTATAATTCTCACAACAATCTATTTTAGTTCAATTTTTTGATAAACATCTTTCACACTACGTTTTGCAGATTAGTTATGAATGCCATTGTTGATATCGCCAATTTTAGTGAAGAGTTTCTGAACAGTACTTATAATAATATAATTTCTCGGATCTAGTTCTAGTTCTCCAATCTGTGGGTGACTTATACGTCTAAGTAATTTATTGAACAGTTTAACAATCTCAGCAATTAGGTTGTATCCATCAAATTTCATCAATACCGGAAGATTTTCTATTTTTCAATGTTTTAATTGCTTGTTCAATCAGAGGTTGGTTGACGTAAACATTATTATGTTGAACTCTATGCCTTGTATGTCTCAAATGAAACTCCTATGTGTTGGTAAATAAATTCTGGAAATGTGTAACTCATGTTTCAGCAGATACGATGAATTTTGAGTATATTCTAATTTGCGTTATTTTGGTATCAATTCTGTTTTTTAATGTATTTATATATACACTGTATTTAGCCGGGGTCTTAAGGTTTCTGTAATTTATGTACGCCTACCGTAAGGGATAAAAATTTCTATTGGTTATAATGAAGTCAAAAGTTGACTGTAGACTTCTGATATTATGCCAAGTGTATTTTTGCTGACATTTATGTGAGAAAAAGGTAATGTTCATTCGAGGTTTATTGTAAGCACAAAAATTCACCTGTGCCTATCCATTTTCATGCCATTTTAACACCATTCAATTCAGAATTTCTCACTCTTGCATTCATATCACCCATCATTCCTATTTTGTGGTTAGATGACAAGTTATGTAACTCCTTCTTCAAGCCATCATAGAATTACTCGATTTCCTCTCGTGGGATATTAGTATTCGGCGCATAAATGCATTAAATTGTTACCGAATGTTGTGTAAATCCAATCCATTGTCCAAGGTTAAATTTCTAGTACTTTAATTTATAGTTTAAGAAGAGGCCTGTTAAATTAACCTCTGACTTCATTACCTTTGTAGCTATTTCCTACTTCTAGCTGTCGTCTAGTTGCAATCAACTTTGCAAATCACATGCTGTCAGTGCATGTTTTCTTTTGAAGCCTTAATAACATTAACATAAAAAAAAATTGGCTAAACGAAAATGGGTGGTAACAGTTGACTGATCATAAACAAATAAAAAAAGTCAGTAAAATTACTGACTACAGAAAACCAATACAACGCGAATTAAACTCACGGAAGGCTCACAAATGAAATATAAATATCAACAGGAATACGTTAGGGATAGTTTAAGTACAACATTGTTCAATATAATTATGAACAAAAGCATACTGAAAATAAAATCAACAAAAATGGTTATAGAATGAGAAGTCAACATATGTAATGCCGACGATGTTGTTCTCATTGCCGAAAATTAAGACAACCTTCAGCGTCTAGTAAGATGCATACTAGAGGTAGATGACATACCAATTGAGCGAACTATATGACCTTCCGTTACGTAGGTACAGAAATATGCTGGAGAAGTATGTTAACAAATCAAAAAGGCTGCATCAGTATCTGGATGCCTTCGTGACGACATTTGGGAAACAAGTTCATGTTGCTAGAAAGTAAAGTGCGAATTTATCAAACATGCGTAAGACCCATTTTAACATATGCAATTGAAACCAGCAGTGATACGTCAGAAGTGATGATATCTGAGATGAACGTCAAATTCAAGACATAGTAACATGAACAAGAACCAGAAGGCGTTATTGCAGAGTCCATTTTGAATACCAGATAATAGAATCGCAAATATTGCAATGAAATAACACCCAAGTAGAACACGGCATATAGGAAGGAACCTGTAAAGATGGCGAGAAATTTGGATATCCGTATATCAAAACTAAATTAAAAGAAAAACACAGTTCTATATGATCTAACGAAGGAGAAGAAGATGCAGAAGAAGAACAAAAATAAAATATATCAACTTGATTGATTGTAGAAAATAATGATAATGTAAATTACATTCTAAGAATAACATGAACAGATACAAAAAAAAAAAAATTAACCAAGATCTTCTATAAGCAATTGATTAGATTCTTAATATAATATCATATGATGTTCATTTTGATTTGAAAAATTGTATCTCAAAGTTTCTGACAAAAAAACTTCAATACATGTTGTTTTGGATAGCATCTGATATTTTAAAATTTTATACAGAGGCTACTTCTGATTTTTCTTGATTTGATTCTCTAGAAACGCACATTCATTATAGACTACATTGGGATGATACTGGTTTTTTGAGTAATTGTAAGTAATATTTCTATCTAGAAAATATTGTCCAGAAAATGGTCTGCACTGACAGCAGACCATTTGCAAAGTTGATTGCAACTGGACGCGTCCACAGGTTGCGGAT
>JANSTX010054549.1:0-10913 GCA_027564355.1 Penthetria funebris | reverse complement strand
CAAGATTTATTGTACAGTATTTTTAATCAAAAACAAATTTAATCAAATTAATCCGTCTAAAATTACTTGTAAAAGTAAAGAAAAAAAAAAAAAAACATCTCAAAAATAAAAATTAAAAAAAAATATTTTAGATACACACCACATTACCCAAAAGTTATTTAATATCTATTTTATACTACTCTTAACTTCATAAAATCATAAATTAAATTAATTATAAATTATGTTTGTACATTATAACACCCGGGCGTACTGCTAAAACCAACAAAAAAATCTACCCCTTTTTCTCTGCATAAAGGAATGAAATTAAAATATTGTATTATTAAAATCGAGTAAATAATATTTTCGTTAAAGTGTAATTGCTAATTAGTAAACCAATTTTCATATAAAATATTTATTACACTTCTGGTTATTTTTGAATGGGTTGTCTGGCTACGTGTAATTGTATAATCAAAAATTGAAAAACTTTCTTACACACTATACTGCAAGTGTAGGGTAGATAAATTATGTAACAAAAATTAAAATAGCAAAAAAAAAAATACGTGTAAATTTCATAGAAAGGGTGTTTTTCATCTTTATCACACATATATTAAATATAATATTACATTATACATGTAGTTACATCAGAAGCGTTTAACAACATCAAATATTCAAGATGGTAATACAATATTATCCCATCCGCATATTATTTTATCAAAACCTGTGTGCTCTTTTTTTTTTTCTCTGGTTGTTCTAAATTGTATTTGGTGCTATATGGTGCTATATATATATAATGTTGTGTGTTGGAAAATTTTACTTAAATAACACAACCCCTGTGTGTACATTTTTTCTTTTTTTTTTGCTTTTCAATCTAATACTTTGTGTGTGCAAGGGTATGAATAGCTAATGTAAAATTTTCGAATATCTTATATATACAATTTTCGGTACATAAATAATGTACGGGAGAAAAGTAAACAGAATTTGGATAAATCGGAGAATAATGCCTTGGGATTATTTGGAAGCAATATGTGGGATATTACCAATTTATTTGTTCATTGAATAATTTATGTAAAACAATTTTTCATTTCAATGGGGCAAAAAGAAAACAAAAATGTATAACTATACTGTTGTATTTTTTGTTGATCGAAAATAAGTTAAATATTTATTAACTTTTTACTTCCTATTAAACGGAACTGCAACCAGCCTTCGGCAAAGTCACATATTATGCAATTTATTAATTTTATTGATCGAATTTATCAATTTTTCAAAATATAAATGCAATTGATAGTTTTTGCTGCATATTCAAATAATAAATAATAATTTACTTATAAATTATTTAAATTTATATTAAACACACGATAAATGGTAACAATAAATAAGGTACTAAAACAAATTATAACAGTTTCGTTCGAAATCTCAATTCTTTTATATTTTAATAATTTATAAATTTTTTTTTATTTACATTTTTGGTAAAATTAATAAACTGTATTTTACCTGCAAAAAATTGTGTTAATAAATAATTCAATATAATCATCTTAATCTTCCAGACCAATTTCTATATGCATAAATATATAATGTTGTCAATATATTTATATAATACATGAACGATATACAAAGGTCTTAAACGAATATGGTTTTTTTTTTTTAATGAAAACTCGGTTCCAAGACTGACACTCTCTTTAGAAACTATTAATTATTATATATTGTGTTTATTGTACAAAGTGGTACTGAAACAGTTCTCACACATACTCAAGTTTAACTTCTATGCAGCATATGAATTATCAGAAACACTTTTTATTCGATCGAAATATCATCAGATAACCAAAATGTCAGCAATAATAGAATGTAATAAAAATGCAGCTTAAATTAATATTCTTAAAGAAGTACCAATTATTCTAGGGCAAGCACCTAAAATAAAATAAAGGGTTCGAATATCAAAAATCTATTGTTGCGATTAAATCGCTGAAAAAAAATATAAAACAATTTTATTTCATAATTATTTTTAATAATAAATATTTTTATAATTAATTTTATAATAAATAAATTATTTTAATTTAATTCGATCAATAGTAATCATTCTTCTTAAAATTAATGAAAAAAGAAAAAAAATTATAGTTTTATAAGATTTTTAAAAATTAAAAAGAAAAAAAAAATCTTTATAGTTATGGTATGAACCTAAGGAACTTCACATTTAGATATTGTAGCTCAATATTATAAGCACCGGATGCGCCTTCCACATTTTAGATATTATATTGCGAATATGACTTCGAAATTAAGAGTATTTAGATTTTGCTCCAAATCTATATATATCTACTCTCAAGTTCACATAGTTTTGCTGCCACTTATTTTAGATCAATTATGGATTGGACATTCTGTTATCTGTCATTTTCCTGTCACACTGTGTGACTTCCTCATGTTATTCGAATTCGTGTTAAATCCGGTCTGAAATATTTTCCAATGTGTTTACGCTTATCCGGTCGTGCACTTTTCCTAATTATTCAATTATAATACACAAAATATATATAAGTGAATTTGTTGATTTTGTATTTTATGTTTTTTATAGAGTAGTATAATGTTGCAAAAAGTCATTCCTGACCCGTTCGTTTCAATTTCAAAACTTATAAATTTTATGGAATATTTTAATTAATTAAGCTTATGTTATTATTTTTTTCCACACCAAACTATATATGAAAAATATCTAATTATTTAATTAATTTAAAAATTAATAAATATTCCGAACTGAATTCGTATTAAAATTTAATTATTTAATTTGATTGGTTATTGCGGTGTGAAATTGATCCCATTGTTGCGAAAATAAATTCCTTTCATAAATTGGTGGCAACTTTTAAATTTATATATGTAAGTAATATATAATACGTTGTTTAAAGTGCTGTTCATATAAAGATAATAAATTCTTTTGCATTAAAATTTAAAATGAATGTATTTAATTATTGTTTTAATTAAATATTCATACTTGACAACAAAAATGTCCCATATTTAAAATTATTATGTGAAAAAAAAAAAAAAAAAACAAAAAAAAAAATAACCTAGAAAACTTAAATTTATTATAAACAAACAAGATAAACATGATTGAAGTTGCATTTTTCTACTTTAATTAAATGTTTTACAGTTATAGTCTATTGCGAAAAATTACTTCTTTAACTGTTATTTATGTTTTCCAATTCGCAATACTTAAGGCGAATATATAATATATTCACATTAAAGTAGTTAAAAAATAATCGTTTTTGCATTTAAATTTTATTTGTTGAGCGGTTTCGATTACTTAGTGAAAAATGTAGTGATTTCTTTTCTATTTAATTATCGAAAAGTTTTTAAATTTTCAAGGTGGATCTTATCAATTTTCAACAAAAGACATAAATTATATTTCTATTTTTTCTACATTGTAGTCTGTTGTTCAACCTATATTTTTCGCCTCGTCGGTCCATCAGCAGCACGATCACGCATATACGAGTATGTCAGTTTTATGACGTGTGATCGTGACAAAAAAAAACAAAAGTATAATTCTACTGTTTGTGAACTTTACGAATAACAATGTCCAAACTATATAGCTGTGAATTTACACACCACACTATTTGAACACTATTTGAATCGAATACAATTATTCGGTTGACATTTTAAGATATTTGAGTATAGGAAATGGCAAATTAAAATCAATAATGAGGTGAAAAGTAAAGAGGATGATATAACATAATTTTTATCTGAATACTTTCTGTTAACATATTATAATAAGATACAATTATATGATTTCTATTCTTTAATTCCTTGATCCCTGGATACGTATGTTGATGAAAATTCTATAATTTACAAAATTTATATCTATTCAAAATTATAAATTTTATATGACTTTAATTTCAAATGTAAAAATTCTGTTCGTAAACTATTCATTTCGTATTGCCTATCCCCATATATAATTTCACCATTATCTTTATATACTTAATAATAATTATATCCCTCAACATTTAATTTACACTATAATTTTGTACTTAACTTCTCGTATAACATGTGATTTTGCCAATCATCCCCTACAGCACATATACCGTAAATATATATAGATAAAAACTTTCCCATATAAAACCTATATATGAATTAATCACTATAATATTAAATATTTCAGGGCACGTTTTTCTTTGGACATTGTCATTGACGTCGTACAAATAAAGCATTATCCTTTATATTTTACTTAAACATTAGTTTAGAGGAAAATAGCATAGCAAAAAAAAAAAAAAATTCTTGTGAACATGAAAATTAATAATAACTGTGTTATTATTTGCCATAGTTCTCTTTTATCTTAATATATAATTTATTGTTTTATTACATAAATTACACAATCATTTGTTATTGTTTCTTGGTTCATATTGAAATTCAAAAAAAATCCTTTATTAAGTGAAATATGAATACAAAATTTTGATTTGTGAAAAGGGAGTGAAGGGTGTCAACTAAAATCACCTCTAGGCCTTCTTGATATACTTAGTAGTAAAATTTACACTCAAGAATTGAAATTGTTTCCATAATTGATGTCCTATATTGAAAATGATCGAATAACGTAAACAGAAATCTAACTTGCTATATTATGATAAATCGAGGTCCAAATATCTTATATCAAAGTGAGGTCCAAATATCTAAATCTAATATATTTTAAATTACATATATTTGAAGCCTATGTTCGTTAGGTTATGGATCCCTGTATTACACCATCATATATTGGATATAAATCAGTTATAGAGTGATCGATACGAATCATGAAATATTTAGTATATATAGACATTATTTATTAGTTAAAAGTTAAGGACATACGTTGGCATTTGATTTTCAAGATTGATATGTTTATCTATGTAGTATCGGGAACCATGACACGCATTAGTTCGCAGTTGTAAAACAATGTTACACTTAAAGCAATGAAATCCATATAAAACCCTGAGATACATTCCTTACTTTTTGAAAAATTGAGTAAAATCCTAAAAAAATTCAAATCTGTGTTTTTATTGTATATAATTCAGATAAAAAAAAAATCTTTCATTCAGTCATTAACGTTTTTTTATGCGTTTGACTGCAAACGCATTCGTTTTAGATTCTGAGAACCTTCACTAGAAACATTGACTTCTTCAATATCACTGTTTTGTATGTTTTCAAGGTTCTCTGTGGTCCGTTCAAAAAAATTCGTAATCAAGGACTGCGATTTCTTTTTTGATAGACTCTTGTACAATTCCTCGTATCAGTACAAGCACTGATTCAGGTCTCGTTCAAATTGTTCGCCTTCATCGGGATCACGCATGTCAGGAAATGATTTTGTTGTTTGCTCGCCATATTCAAACCTTGGTGTATTAGGAATGTGCTGAATGGTGGTGGCGTTTTATCATCATCATCATCATCATCACGTTGATTCGGCTTTGCGGTATCTCCGGAATTGAAAATGACTTCTAGGCATCAATTATAATCATTGTTTCGTCACTTTCTAGTTTATTTAAGATGAACTGAAATGATTGTCGTATATAGTAGTGGTTGGATTATGGATGTTGTGTTAGGGGGCAAGAATACCACTTTCACATTTGGATGTTCCAAAATTGGATGGCCAGATGTATTGCCAACAAGCAGAAGAACATTACATTCAATTTTTTATCACTTATCTATTTTTGGACTTCCGGATCAAAACAAATGTTTGGGATCATTCTGTAAAAGTGTTATACTGGTCACCTATGTTTTGTTATTTGCCATTCAGTGAACGGACAATTTCTTGTAATCGTAGCTTTTCAATGCTCGAGATTTTAGGTATTTGTTAACCAGCAAGGGTTTTAGCATGCGATCTCCTGAACAGCATTACTACAAAATAAAAATGTAACCCGGTCTTTTGCCACTTTAAAGTCATTGGCACTCCTGATCTGTTTCATAATGTTACCGTTGATTGGAATTTTTGTCATCGTGTAGTCTACTATTCAAAGATCAGTGCTTTTTCTGTTTTTTTTTTTCAACAATGTGATCTCTAGTGTACGACGATGTTATAGCACTCTGTTATAGCACTCTGTTTCGCACCAGCAATAACGGATTTTCTTATAGCTTCTTCGTTTTTTTTTTTGATTGTACTTATGGTGGCTTCATTCAATTTAAAATGATACAAACAGCTGTTGAAACTTTTTCCCAATTCTAAGCGATTTTACGATTTTGATCGTTGTTTCCAGAGAAATGGCATTTCTTTTGTTTGTTGTTGTTTTACTTGTTGACATTTTGAATTTTTAGCGTAGTTTTACGAAAATTAAAAATTTTGAATTTGAAAACAATGCAAAAATAAAAAAGAACGTGTACAAAATGTAATTCGGGGTATCTTTACCACCGTGTTAGAGTAAAATTGTGTAAAAAAAAGATCGTGTAAAAACAAGTTTAAGTGTATTAATAAAAAGAACCATTTAACATCACTGTTTAATTATTAAAGGAATTAACTATTTGTAGTATCTTGAAATTCTATTGTTCAGTATATTTTCATTTATACATTATAATATCCCTAAATGTCCAGTATTTTCATTTACATCATAATATCCCAAAAATATCCACAGAAATGGAAAATAACGTAGTTATATAACAATACATTTAAACAATAAATACGTAAAAGTCTACACTCAATTTTACGCCATATTTATTCTATTGTTTGGTTCGGTACACGTGTTTTATGAAATCTAACATTTCCGTAGAATCAAAGATCTTAGCCTCCGTCAAAACAACCCTCTTTTGTTATTTCCTTTCACGGGCTGTTTTGTCAAAAGATATCAACAAAATATTACAACGATATGAAATTCATTGTTTTGCAAAAATGAAAAGAAGAAAATGTAGATGAAAGGAAAAATTTATTTATAAAAATGAACAAGAAAAATAATTGTATAATTTTTCCTCATATATTCTTGTATTTTATAATTAATTTGGGTCCATTTTTTTGGGGATTTTAATTTTTTTTTACTAAGAATTGCGTATGTATATATATGTACTGCATAAAAGTTTAGAAAACATTGAATGTAGTGTTATGAAACTGTGAAATATGCAAATTGCATCATGCATCAACCTCCCCTAACAGTTTCAATATATAGTAGTTTCTATTTATTGTACACTGGAAACATTTGTCGAAAAATTCAACTATATTTTTTTCTATAATTGGTTAGTTATAGTTTTGTTTATATTGTGTTTAGTGTTAGTAAATTAATTTTAGATGCGTTTAAAGCTCCATTAATGAAACATTTTCATTAAAAATTTCTGTGCAATGCTGAGGTTCTTATTTAGAAACAATTTCAAGTATTAATTCTTTGTACTTAATATTTTAATAATATTGAAAATTTTGATATATATATATACTCGTATATCCAATATGCAGGTTAATCACACATCATTAGCATACATTCTATTTCTATATTGAAAATGAACATATACAATCTATTCTCATTCAAATTTCATACCCTTTAATTAATTTTTTATTATTTTATATTAAAATCATATAGAAATTTTATGCATTTTATAACTTCATATGAATATTTAAGAAGACATTATGTACTATTAATTGTGATTCTTATACAATGGCATACAACCGATTTCACTTAAATAATATCTGCAATCGTATAAATGTATAATATATACACTCGTATATGTACCCGCAAAATTTTAACCCTGAGAAATTACATACCACATAAAATTCATAATATATTTAAAACAACCCCTCTGTTTATCTTGTATATGTACATATACTGTGCATATTCGATGTCAGTAATCTACAAATATTTATATATAAAATAATAAAACGTATGCTTTTATTGTCATTTAATCTGATGATTGTCTTCAGCCGTTCAACTGCAACGGTTAAGTATGGAAAATTCGACAATATAACAACAATAATATAGAAAATTAAGCAACAAGCAAACAAATTAATCCTTTTTTTCCCTATAACAATAAAAAATAAAATCTACATTGAGAATATATTGAAAACTAGAACATTTTCATGAATGCTACATACAAAATAAATATGGGCAATTTTCCCATTTGAAATTTTTCATAATATTACGAACCACATTTTTGTATTCAATCTAATTTTAAACTTCACATATACATAGTACATATTATAGTTGTAGACCTAGACCTAATCCAAATGTTGTTTAAATACTTAATTTTTTAAAAAGGGTTTTGAATTAAATTTAAATTGATTTGTTTGTAGAGGGATATTATACTTTTAAAGCCAAAAAATAAAACATAAAATAAAATTTGTATTAAAGTACAATATATTTCAAGTTGTGTTTTTTTAAATTATTTTTATTGCACATAAATATACTGTGTAAATAAATTGATTTATGGATTATAGCGGCCACATTTGAAATTATGGCTAATTAAGTATTGTATGAATTTTTTTTAAACATGTCATACGTGACATAACTTTCTACACCAGAAACTGAACTTTGAAGCGAATATGCCATAATATTACTATATTAAGTAGCCGATGATTTCTTTTGTCTGAATAAAAGCAAAATTACCTTCTCATTAATTGCTTTCTGTCTATAGCTGATGACACAATTCAATGCTACTATATCCGATACCAATATGTAGATTATTTAATAAAATCTCTCTATGTATACAATTTGTTATTTAATATGCATTAATGATCTGCATAATGTGATCCTTAAACTATTTAGTTTAATGCAAACAAATATTCATCTTTTTATTGTTAAATTTCCTTTTCAAATCACCAACTATGAGTACATTGAACCACATTAATATATTATATTTTAACATAAATCGAATCCTTACTTATTATACGTACAACACACCTTAAAAGCAAATGGCAAAAAAAAAAAGGATAATTTGTTTGAAATAACTTTAGTAAACAACTTAATTGTTTTCTCATCCCATTGAATTATTTATTTATATCGATCGGTCTACTAAAAATAATTATAAGTTTTCTTACAACTCATTCCCATTTTCTTATTATATAAAATAATGTGATGATATATAATGTCGATATATATAATTTATACACTAGTGTATAAATATTGGTACGTTTAAATAAAATTCAACCCTCTTATGTCCATTTCATCATTATATTAAATTAATACCACATCTAATATACAAAATATCTATGTTCTTCTACACCACAAGAACTTTATGTTTCCAACCCTAAACTTCTTCTTCACCATCCATCACATCCACCAATGCTAGTAAATATACATAACATCTACTCTGTGTGTGAAAATATTGTTAAACGTACATTAAATATGAAAGGACAATTAGGTAAAGCAGGTAATATCTAATTATAAGATTTCGTCAGGAGTTTATAACACCGTATATAAATATATTATAACTCTATATACGAGTATATCTGAAATATAATAGGATTTGAATGAATTTAAATGTTTGATGATGATAAGCTTTTTGCATGTTGACCGCATTAAACATAATATCATATATAAGAGAGGGCGAAAATAATAATTACATAAATGATAACTTATTTGCATTACCACCAATTTATTACCACTAATGATAACTTATTTGCATTTCAAAATTATTTAAAATTTTAATAGGATTTCAACAGAACGAAAAATTAAAAATAAAATATGATTATATTAAATTACCAAGTATTATATGGATTATGGCTTAAATGATTTTGGGGATAATTAAATGTAAGAAGCCAAATATAATTTTCACGCAACCAATATTTTATGCAATTACTTATAAGTTTTAATTTCTGTACGAATTATTGCATTTCATTCTAAGCCGTTCAGAAAAATATATTTTAAATACTCATCGTATATACCAATAAATTGTGCGATTGTTTATTGTATTTTTATTTAATCATTCCGTTACTATTTAAACAATAAATGCGTTCATTAAGTTTTAATAATTTAAAAAAAAATTATTTAAAAAGTTGCAATGTTCAAGTTTAAAGAGTTTAACTCAGTAGTCTGTATTAGCAAGTGAAATAAACAAACGAAAGAATCATGTTCCACAATTAATTATTTCGCTTGGCAATTTGGTATACAGTTTATGCAATGTGAATTAGTGTGGAACTTGTTATTTAGCGCATGCGAAATAAAATTTTATATGTTCATTTCATTTTGCATTAATTATATACTTACCTTTAGCAATATTATCTATACATTTTCTTACAATTTATACTTATATGTTATATAATTTTAACGTTTAAATTAAGTCAAACACCATAATATATTTTATGTTTTCAAACGTTTGTTCGGTGTGTTCAAAACATTGTAAATTATACATACAAAAAGAAATTATATATATTTTCTCGTTCAATTATATATTTTGTTCGTTGTTTACATTAGGCTTCGAAAAGCTTTGTCATAAACTTTAACGTGTCCAGTATATTCAATATATTGTTGTCAATGGTACTGTTTTAGTTTCTTTCATAAATAGATATATATGTGGTAAAACTTATTTAAAGTAAGAGTTATGTTTATTATTATGAAAGGTACTTTTATTATAATTGACTAATTTATTATAATTGATGGGCCGACCCTGAATAAGGAAAAAGGCAAGGAAGAAGAAGAAGAAGAAGACTTTTATTATAATTGACTCGTTACTGTTTTTAATCGCATCTTAATAATTATTTTTATACAAGTTTAATTTCTCGATTAGTAGGTTAACTAAAAGCCCAACAAATTATAATATATTTGTATATATACATATAAAGCATGCAATTTTTATATATATTTATAATTAAGCTATAATGGTTTGAGTCTATGAGTCTAGGAATTTGAATTTATTATAGAAATAATAAATTTTGTTAGTAATCTGTGGATTATAATCGATTTTAATTTGAACATATCATATCAAGATATCTATTAATGTCATAAACTGGCATAATTTATAAAATTTTAATCACTAAAATATAGTTTGTATATTTAGATAGTGTTTTTAAATCATATAATGAATAATAT
>JANSTX010054548.1:0-10913 GCA_027564355.1 Penthetria funebris | reverse complement strand
AATATTGGAACGATGGAATAATAATCAAATTACGCCATCTCTTAGCAAACGGCACGAAATAAGTTATACACCAATATAATAATCTAAAGTTGATCATCTTTAAAACTAATTGTTTTTCGGTACTGATGTATGCCGCGTAATCGGATAGCGTCCATAAACAACGTAGCTAGAACCGTTAATAATGAGTTTATTACTAGTGGTATAAGGGGTAGAGTGAAGTGAAGTAACTGACTAGCGATCGTGAACATAATGATGTTGCTCACAGATGTAAAAGTGTATATGATGAATTTGAAAACAAATATAATAGACAAAATTAATTAAAAATTATAATTATCATACTTAACCACTTAAGTAATGTAATCGCCTATATTTAAGTATTTTAGTATTAAAATCTACAAAACTAATTTATTCCAGTTTAATTGTAACCAATACTCATATAGTAATGATCTAAAAAGGAATAGGTTGACCAATTACTTGATAGTTAGTGTGCTAATGTTGAGTACCAATGGTTGTTGAAGCAATCTCGATTTGCTGAGTCGTACACTGATGTCAATTTCAATTGATTTTATTTAGAATATAAGTTCGTTATATATTGCCATTGGATTCGTACAGTTTTCATGTGATATACATACATAACTGTTATAAAATCTGTTAAACTAGAATAATTCTCCATGTATACAATTTACGATGCAACTTGGATACTAATTAGCTGACCGAACTGAAATCTGTACCCAGTTTAGTATAATTAAATGCCTTTAACTGCTAATTTTTCCACCCACACATTGACATTTAATTATTCAAGAGTGTTTTTTTTTCTTTTCACTTAAACGTGATTAATTAGTTTAATGGTAATGTACATGAAGGAGGAGTACTACATACGAGTATGTAATTAGTCAATTAGTATATTCATAATATCATCAATGGAAAATATAATTTAATATCGAATGCGCTATTAAGTATACTAAAGTTAATAATTACTTAAAAAGCGTGAACGTATTTTGTGCTTTTTAATAAATTTATACGAGTACATGAATCATTACTTGCAATTTTCTATTCTTAGAAATTCAATTAAATTATAATTGAAATTAATCATAGTTTTCTTATTTATACAAGGGAATGTACTCGTCATTTCCATATGTTTTCTACGTAAATTTCAATATACACACTTATGACTTTATGTCAATTTATAATGCGTTATAAATTGTATGTAGATCTTTTTTATATAGCAACGTTTACTAAATTAACAGGAGCTTCAGTATTAATTGCAAAGATTCAAACCAACATAGAATTCTATACCATATGGTAATTATGGAACCGAAATTTTTGAAACTGTTGGGTGAACCACTTCATAATAGTAATGCGAATTTAATTTAACAGTAAAATTCATTACAATAGTAGTATCATTAGATAGTAGTATTTGTATCTTAATGTGCAGTAAAGATCTGTTAGCTACAACATACAAGTAAACATTAGTCAATGTTATACATTACAATTTGAATCTAAATGTAAAATTTCACCCCCCCCCCTAACGTGGACGAGTTCGAGACTATACTTTTTGGATAGAGAATTTCAAACGAATACGATAATACTAGTATCAATGCCTCTATTCTCTGGCAGGTGACTCAAAAAGAAATTTTACAGATGCATTGATCGAAGGAAAAAAAACTGCAAAAAAAATAACTTTTTTCCCAGTATTCTATTCCCCACTTCACTTCTGCTATTTACATATTTTAATGTTTTTTTTTTTCAAAAGTTGCCACATAACATAAACTACACTGACCTTTTGAACTCAATATGTTTTCAATTTCCAGTGTTTTTTATTATTTACGAAACCAATAATGAAAAGCATTTTCAACAAAGAAATATTTCTACTAATTTCCACATATTTTTTAGGCGGCAATTCCAGCGGCTCCTTATCGCGCACCTATGCGGCTTCTCCAATACCCCTATGTGTTCAACGTCCCCGTGCCCCCCTCAACGTCTCCACTACACACTCAGTATTGTATAATCCAAATTTGCCAAACAAATAAATTCTTTAAAAATAAGTCATTTTTAGGACTCATAGATTATACCTATACTGGTAACAGCATGTTTGAACGTAGCCCAATCGGTTTATGGGGAAAATGTTCAGAATATTTATACTGTATGCAATTGTGTTTGATTGTATGCGTGTGCGTACGTGAGCGATGTCGTTGACCATAACACAGTCCCCCAAGCACAACTCATGGGTTCCCACGCCACCGTTACTGGTTGATGATGCATGGAGTCTCAAATAACGTTTATTGCTATTAACTTTTATTCCAATTGCATACAGACAAATTAAAAGATTAAGAAGTGTCACATTACAAATTCTAAATCAGTTTCTAATGAATGCGTTGTCTTTAGGTATATGATAAAAATGTTTTTAAAAATTCAAAACTTTTGTAAATGTACTTCTTCTTTGTGATAAAGAAGTAATTTTACATATGTTTGTTTACTTGTACTCGTTTTTCATAGAATTGGGATGACCTTCACAACATCATATGATGTTGTCATAAGAGACATGTTTCTTTGAATTCTTCAAAAATGATAAATTTAAGGAATATTTTATTATAGTTTGTGTATGGCGGGGGACACACAATATTCATTTTGAAGAACCACGAAAAAGGTGACACTCCCCATTTTTTTGTTGCAAATTATTTAAGCTCTTGAATTACCATAAATCTTTGACTTTTCTTTACTGAAAATACAATAACTAAAATATTTGAATATAATAAATAATAATTTTTCTGTCTATAGACGTTTAACGAACGTTTTGTTCATGGTTTCCAAAGATGTGTTCCATCAAGTTTAACAGTAAAAGAATGGTAAACAAATTATTTTTATAATAAAAGGCGGTCAATCATTTTTAATCTTCTTTCTGTTAATTTTTTTTTTTTTTTGGTTTTAGTTTTGATTTTGGTTTCGATTTTGAACAGTTCATTCTTTCTTTCCTTTCTGGACATTATTTGGGTTCGATGATTTTTTTTTAACTTGTCTACTTTAAGCTTTAACAATTATGAATATCTATAGCTTTTGTTGTTGTTGTTATTGTTGTTGTTTTTGTTGTTGTATTATACACGAATTTATTATTTATATAACAAGAACAACGAATTACAAAAAATTAAGAGATTTTTATCCAAATTGACTTTATGAAAAGAAAAATTTTACGGTCAATAATATTGAGATTGGTTAAAAGGTGATATCGTAAAAATATCTGTAATATTCCATCGATGTCAGGAACTGCCTAAACAATCTTAACAAAATATTTCTTTATTTCTCTTGAAGGTTTTTCGTTTTTTTTTTTTATTTATTTTTGCTCCATAAAAAGAATCTTTTTTGAAACATCATCATTATTTTGCATAAAATTATGTCATGAGTTTTAATGAAATGCGATACAAAAGATAAAAATGTTACAATAATTTCAATGGGAACAACATTTTCAATAAAAAAAAATTTTTTTTAGAAAATAAGAGACGAAATATGTTTTAAAAAAACTTTTCTATAAGCGACAAATTTCTGAATTTATTAATATTTTTAGTTGATTTATTTGCCTTTTATTGGATGGGAATTGTTTTAATTAATGAACATTTTGTAGAAAGCAATAAATAAAATTACGGCTATAGTCACATTTTTGACTAAATTATTTTACAAAATGATGGATTTGAAATGATTGATAGAATCTGAGAAAAGGCAGCAAAAATCCAATTTGGCATAACTGTAGCAGTAACGAACAACGATATAAAATTCACTATCAAAAAATCAATGTCAAAGTTTCACATTTACAATTTGCAATTTTCAAGGATGATACTCAGGTAAAAGATCGAATGTAATTGATGACATTACACGGACAAATGAAAAAATTAATAATAAATACTTTGCGATTTGATTATTCAAATATATTATCATTCTACCTAAAAACGCAAGTATCTACGAACTTTAACCAGTACTATTATTTTGCTCCATCCCCTACTACTGCTACTAGACACCTTAATGACGATTCTACGCCATATTGTACTTGGTCCATCGAGTTTTCCATTAATATAACTAACTGGTCGCCTTAGTGTATCCAATCCCAATTTCTTCGATATACAACTCAGTTCATAATCTTCAAATCGCGAATCTCCACAAATTTTCATTTAATATTGTATTTGTCTAAAAAATTTAAACCTTTTGTATTATAGAACCTAATGTCTTTGTCAGTACCACCATCGATTTTCAAATTATGTTCTTGCCGAATATTGAAAGTCTTCCATTTCATCTATTTCTTCATCATTTACCGCTGTAAATAAACATATTCGTATCAGAATGTAAGTAACCAAGAACATCTTCACCAGTTCGCCTCAATTATGATCCGCTAAAGTGTTTTCATCTTGCCAAATATTGTGATGCAAGAAGCCAAGATGCCATATAAATTATCTTCAAATTGCTGTCTTATATCATCGTTCTCGTTATCAATAAATGTTATTTTATAAAATATTTACGAGTACAAATTATAATTTATTTATGGTAAGTCATAGTGAATTTAAGTGATTACAAGTATTGATAGTGGACAAGAAAACCACTTTTTTCTTCTCCATTTAAAGGAAAAGATTGACTTAACTTTACAATAAATCTTTATTTGTTTTACTGGCTTAAGGAAAAAATTAAGTTTGATCACAAATTGTAAATATAATCCCATTGATATTGACAATAATGGCGTCACCACCATCTCTTCTACATTATAAATAAATATTTACCATAGTTCGTTCTAAAACAATTAATTATTTGGACGTATTGCATGAATTTATCTTAACTATTTATCTATTCAAATGTTTATGGATTAAAAGATTAAATAAAAATGTCTATTTCTTCTTTTTTCTTCTTCGACTTAAGACTTCAAAAATAAAATTGTTTAAAAGAATGTCTTCTTCGGTTTTTTGTTTCTTTTTTTCTTTCATTATGCAAATGATAAATTTATATCACCATCATCGTATTCCTCATCATCATCATCCTCATCATCATTATCATCATCATCATCATCATTATCATCGTCATCATCATCTTCATAAGATGATAAACTCTTGGAATTAAGAGTCAGCCAGACCTGAGAAAAATTTACACACAATTTGAAACATTAAAATGTGTTCAAAGGAACAGAGAAATAGACGAATTTAATTTAAAATTGCAATGAGTACCTCTACTTTTAGTAGTTAATTTCAAGAAAAATTAACTTCTTAGAAATTGAAATGTAATTAATGTAAGATGAAGATAAAAAAAAGTATTTTTAATTAAAAGTAATTAGACAAGAATTGTTTAATAATAAATTTATTTAAAAAGTACTTTAAAAGTATAGAATTGCAACGGTTCTGTATTGTGTTGTTTCGATGCAATAGCACAGTTAATCAGGAAATATTAGGGTTACAACATTATGTTTTATTTGGAAAACTGATCCTTGGCTAACAACATTTCTTTTGTTTTTTTATTCACCAGAATATTTCAGAATTAAAAATATTAAATATTAGTTTCTGTACACTTTTATAAAGCTCAATGAAGCTTTAATTTTGATTAAAATTTTTTTAAACCTTTTTTATAAATCTCTATCGAGTTGTTTTTTTAAAGACTATATCAAACTTTCTTTTTTTAAAGCTCAATAGGGCATTTGCTATAAAGGCCTATCAATCTTTTTATAAAGCTATTTCGAGATTTTCCTTAAATGCAGCTTTATCAAGAAGATAAAAAAAAATGGAAATCATTATCATATTTATTTGGTGGTATGAAGCTTTTATGTAGACATATAAAGCTTTGTAGGTTTTTAAAACATTGACAAACCTCGACTACGCTATTTTTTAACTTTTATAAATACTGTGTATAGTCTTTATTTGGCTCTATAAAGTTTTAATGTTACTATATTAAGTTTTGTAATAGGTTTATGAAATCTTGAAAAACCAAGCCTGTTCAAGCCTTCTTAAACTAATTCAACTTAATTTAAATCAAGTTATATAAAGGTAAATCAAGTTTTATAAGACTTTACAATTCATTTTTAAAGCTCTATAAACATGTATGAAGTCTCATAAAGCTTTCATAAAATTCAATTAAGCTTTTATAAAGTTCTTAAAGTTTTAATAAAACTCCAATAAGCTTTTAACTAACTCCATAACTGAACATAAAACTAAAAGCTATATCATAACTGCACATAGAACGACGTTCTTGAAGTCTACAAATTTCGTCGCTTATGAAAATGCTTCATAATTATGATATGATTGAGTACTTAAGATATTTTATATGAAATTGTTATTAATAGAATATAATGTATGCAAGTTTACTTCCTCCAAATTTTCCACCACATATCCCACATTAATTTTGATATTGATACTATAATATCTGAGTGACTGATATCGATATTGATTTAAATAAGACAATAGTTTTCATTGAAAATATAACTAAATTATTAATAAATCTCATTATTCTTGTTATCATCAAATTGAAAAATACACAATAATTTCTTTGGGCTCATTCAAACCACATATTAAGGTTATCGCAAAGCCATAAAATAAATATTAATATTTAATGTAATTTTTCTGATTTCTCATTATTTATGTTAATATTAATCATGATAAATTCGACATAAATGTATGAGCTGGTGAAAGAGCTCTTTCATTCAAAACAGAAGTTTAAAAAGAAAAATACAAGTTCTGTTATCAGGCACAACAGAAAATTATAATTTTAGCCAAATTTTAATACAATAAAGTTTAAATTAATTCAATCTTAATTTTATCACTTACCAAGTTACTTAAAATAATCCTTTCATTATTCTTCTTTGTATATTGGACGGTAATCCTTTATTATCTATTTGGTCAGATGAAAATTTAAGTCCATCTAAAATTGCCAGATTAATTTGTTCCTTTTTTTCCAACGATTTACTAAATACACATATATAAATAGATGGCTATAATATTCTGCTGAGTATACTCGTATAACCTATAAAATAAGAATTTAAATAAATTAGGGGATTTAAAAATAATGGAGAAAATAAAGAAATAAAATGTTATTTGAATTTTTTTTTGTTTTTGCAATGATTATTACCATTTTCGACCTATGCACAGCACACTTTCTCGTTTTCTCGTTTTGAGAAAAAAACGCCACGCTTGAAAGCTCTATTTCAAATTCAAATTTCACTTCCAGAATTTTATAAGATCCATCGACTTCCGGTAAATAAGGAGATTTTAACTATAAAATTTTAGATTATTGAAACCAATCTAAAAGGGCTATTTTTAATCTAATTTATATTCTAATTATATACAATAGTTTATTTACTCTTCAGTCAACGTGTTTCTTCTAGTCACCACATTAACTACGTTAAGGTTTAAGATAAATTGAATACAGACATGTAACTGGTAACTGTAGGATATGTTTTATATTTTAAAATTGAAATTAAATTAAGCCAGATGCCAATGGACATGCTGTGATTAACTCATTCACGACATAGACGTACTAGAAAACATCGTAAACATCGAAAACACTGTCTAAACTGGAAACATTCAACCTTCATAAACTACTTTGGGCAGCGAGCATATTTTATTAAAACAGTCTTTTAAGCCATACTAAGATTTCATTTCATATTGATCTTTAGAAAGCTCCAATATATTTTTATAAATATGTAGCAAGCTTTTATAAATATATAGCAAGCGTTCATAAAGATATAGCAACCTTTTATAAAGATATAGCAAGCTTTTATAAAGCTTAATGAAGCCCAGATAAATCTAAATCAAAATTGTGTATCCCAAAATCAAGCTTTCATAAAGTTTGTATGAAGAGTTACCAAAGTTTTACTAAGCCTTATTAAGGATTTTTTTGACGCACAACAAAGCTCTTATAAATTTCTATTAAAAGCTTTAAGTAAAGCTTTTTTATCAAATTTTATCATAAGACTTTCAAATTCAGAGCCTTCAAACAATCTGATATATGTAGACACTGTTCGACCTAATGTGTTATAAATTTCGAGCTAATGGTTATGATAATTACAGTCTAGACGTAGGTTCACCATAGAATTATTTGTTAGGATATTTGTTTTAGCTTGCAATATTTGAACTTTATTTCTCTCAGTGTGTACATTAGAATGAAAATTTACTTCTCCAATAATTTTTATTTATTCAATCAACCACATTGCAACATTATTTTGCACTCAATTACCATGAACGCCGATCAATACTATTAAAGTTTGATATTATCTTCTCTACTTTTGCATCATTTAAATATAAAACTCATATCTATATGGGTATCCATTTAGATGGATAGATAATATACAAGCAGATAGATAGACATGTACTTATAACTTCCAAATTTTTCGATATGAATTCGGTATTCTTATACAAATATCTAAGTAATAATTTATGAGGAATACAGAAAATATAAGCGACAGTTCTACATTTGCTGTCATTTAAATATTGCTTGGATAAACATTTATAAAATATAAGAGGGTGTATCGCTTCATATATACTCATAGTTCAAATACTTTTACTTTATCCCTTTTATATCTACGAAAAATATATTGATTTTTTCCTCTTTTGTTAGTGGGTTTCTTTTTTCTTTCTATTTTTCTTCATTTGACTGTTTTTGGATAACTTCACAGAAATTTTATCGCATCTAATATTTCTTTGTTACAACTAATGTTGCAGAAGAACATTTAATAATACAGTAGAAAAACGATACTGTGTGTAACATTTTTTTGCGAATGGAAATTTTCGAGATACTAACCCGCATATACTTTCGAAATCGTTATGTAGAGGTTATAACAAATAACAAAAAAATTAAAAAAGAAAGTGTCTCTAAGTTCAGTTTACATATATTTTCTCCCAAGGTATTTAATTTTTTTCACAATTTATCCTTTATCCTACTCCGATCTGCAAGAATTGCCGTTTATTTCGACTGCACAAATGCATTCGATTCCGTATGGATAATTTACAAACAATAGACATAGAATCAATAACTTTGTTACAAATAGAACTACAAACTGTTGAGTAGGATAAATTGCTTATTTTATACATATTCAATCACTGTGTTAATGTGTTTCAGGGTTCTGTCTCAGCCGCTATACAATACACATTATATATTATCGAGAGGTTAACATCGCTGGCGATAAATTTATGAAAGTCAAAAACTTTTTAAGAAAGGCTACTATATTATTGTTTACGATTGTCAGTCACTAATTTAAATCTGATATGTTTAAAGTAGACGATTGCGAAGAAATAAATTTTTGAGGTTGTAAAAATGGTTATATCAAATAGTAGGAAAATTTTTTATTTTTGATAGAATCGATTGCAACCAAATTGTTTTAGCATCTACGCATCATATAACCTCTTTTGGTAGTGAAATTACTGGTGAACCCTGAGACGTTCAATTTACAGTTAAAACTACCCGAGTCAGAACAGCAAACAGAACAGGCACTGGTTTACGCAGAAATACAAGTTCTAAGGTACTGAATATCGTGGCTATGTTTTCTTTAATTTTCTTTATGACATAATTGTACGTTGGTGTCATTTCTTCTCCTAAAGTTTGCACAAACTCCACCTAATATGACCTAAACTTAATTAATAACAAAGTTTGTTGACAATTTAATAGAGAACATCTAATGATTGTTTTCTTTCTAAAATACGAGTATTATTAAATAATCCAAAGTAAATGTTTTTCTGTATATGAGCGAATGAGTTACATTGTTAAATTTAAGTGAAAACTGATGTTTTTCAAGAAAATTTCTTCCGACTTTATGGTGCCAAAATATAATAAAGAAATGAATTAGAAAACAAATGATAATAAAATATAAGTTTGAAGAAACAATTTTTAGGGAAAAGCGCTAGACAATTATAAGAAAGAAAGAAGTAAAATAAAAATTTCAATATTTTCTGTTTAAACGAATGGTTGCTACATACACTCCATTGAAATTATAGAAAAAGTTTTTATAAAATTTGTAGGTCAGTAAATTGAATGACGAATGGGGTGCTCGACCAGCATCAGTAACACGATTATTATGTATGTTAGCAATAGCGAGATCGAGGGTAAAAACACGATGTTAATGTTGTGTTACCTTTCAAGTATTTGGTTTGGGCGTAAATCAACAATAAACATTGTACATGTATGATGTATGATGTATAATTGATTTCAATTCACGTATGTTGCACAATATCACTGACAGGTCGCTCAGTATATTGCCAAACAATATTTACATTATTCGGTTAACAGTGCCGTTTATCGCCTCCAGATCTATCAGTCTGCTCAAATTTTTGTTTAATATTTATTGTATTTGTCCAGATATTTCTTATATATATGTGCCTGAGTAAAAAACTTGAATTTGTGACACGATGTTATTTGCAATCTTCCAAATTTAACTGCCATACAATAGTTTCGACAGATAATTAGTTAAACAAATACACAAAATTCGATATTTTAAAATTTGCGATGTCTATCACATTTTATTCAGTATCTCAAAGTATCTTAAAGTCGGGCATCTGTTTCAGTACAAATTGTCAAATACTTTCCACATTTTGTCAATTCTATATATTTCATCAATTTTTTAGCCGAATATGACATCAACGTAACAATCTGTTTTTTGTTTTCGTTCATCTGTTTTATTGGTAATGATCTACTATGCTAGAATCATTTATTAGCCTAAGTGCAATTTCTGTTTGTGAACTATAATTTTCTTGTCATCATACTGACTTTTGGAATGTATAAATCTAAAATCGATAAATCTAGTACTATTTTTTAAAATTACGATTTGACCTAAATTACAATTAATATTAAGAATTTCAAATATGAATTCATGGTCTTTCGGAAAATGCTTCCACATGAATATTTATCAATATACATTAAGGAAAATCTAATTTTCACTCCTCAAAGACTGAATTTTGTATATAGTA
>JANSTX010054547.1:0-10913 GCA_027564355.1 Penthetria funebris | reverse complement strand
GTCCGTCTGTCCGTCTGTACGTCTGTCCGTCTGTCCGTCTGTCCATCTGCCCGTCTGTCCGTCTGTCCATCTGTCCGTCTGTCTGTCTATCCGTCTGTCTGTCCGTCTATCCATCTGCCCGTTATTATACTTAAAAATATATGAAAATGTTACCTTGATCAGATAACTTCCTAGCGTACCTCTCATGTATAATTTTTACTCCTTACTAATTAAAATAAGTTATATGATAGTAACATTCACTACTTTAAGCGGAAATTCTAGGTACTTCAACTATTTTGCAATTCCCTTTAATGAATACTTATATATAATGTTGTGATTCGTTAAACAATTTCCAGAGCCTACAATAATTGGCGCAAACAATTATATTATATGTTTCTCATGTTTTTATATTATTATGGGACATCGCCCTTTCGGGTAACTCAATGTAAACCGTTCCACTATTCGCAACCTGTGAACGCATCAAGTTATCTTCTGAAGAATTTTAAATTGAGGAATACTTTATAATCATCATCTCGATGCTTGAGGTATACGATTTGTAGGTTTATGAAGCTTCAGTGAAGAAATTTTGATACTGAATTTGCTAAATAATTTTTACTATGCATCTAAGTTATTTCAAGACGAAAAATCGGACAGGATTAAATTTTTATGGTCTCCAAGATTAACAATAATAATTTGATTTAAAAATGCACAATTTGACATTTTATAAAATGGGTGGTCAATAATGGTTCTAAAACTGTAACAGTTCATATTTGAATGAACTTTATTATTTATTGCTCGATAATGGAAAAGAATATTATACTTTATGATACATAATTTTAATAATCAATTAAAATCACAAACTTGTCTATTGCGGATTGTGGAGCTTAATCTGTCTACTCGCGATCTACGTAGTTGACGGTTGCCCAAATCGTCATTAGCTGACATTGTGACCTTAGAAGTGAGAAAGAAAGGTTATTTACTACTAATGCGGTATAGATTACGTTCTACGCAAATTTAGATTTTTTAACAGCTGATTTCCAAACATTTTATTGATCCTAACTTATTATATTATTATTAAATATATATTAAATATTGTCATCAAATAAATAGATCATTGATTCGCAAGAGACGAAATCCTAAATAAACACCTAATTAGAGACTAATATCTAAAGTAAAAATGACGAATTTTATTAAAGCAACCGCTAAATAACCAATCAGCATTACATCAGCATGGAACACTCATTCTTTTATGATCGGTTTTATAATGGTTGGCAGTTGGCTATAATTTCTAAATTATTTATCAGAAAATCAATATTACCAAAAAATTACATCGAGTCAATTTTATAACTTTTACTCTCTTAAATACGTAATAAATGCTATAAAACTTTCATCTTTAGTTCTCTGCGAATACAGTAAATATAAACATCTTTATAATAACACTTTTAGTATTTCCAGAAGAATTGTTTACCTATTCTATTTCTTCAGGCTACGGTCTTGCTTTCATGAGTTAAATTATGTTTTCGTTGCAAATAACATAAAAGTTAGAAGTATATTATAACTTTGTTTATATTGCTACTTTAATAAAGTGACTACTATATAATTTGGAGTGTATAATATTTTTAATATAAAGTTGATACTATTGCACAAGAAAGCATTAATAAATGGTAATATAATTCATTGCAATTGTAAAGAAATGTGCATTAAAAAAATGGAAACCGTTGAGAAATTCTCGACAAGGCATCTATCATCATTATTTATTACAGTGCATTTTGAAGTAAGACAGTGCAGAGATCATATCAACGAAGATGTCGTAATTTAGTTGTGATTACATCATTACATATAAGCAGCACTGTTTAGAAAAATCTTAAGATTCAATAATTTTTTAAATGTCGACATATGTCCAAATTAACTTTTGCGAATGAGAGTATTGTTATTAAAAATAGTTAAATTCTTAGAGATCACAAAATAAGGGTCTGTGTAAATTGGTCGATAAGGTAATATGGTTTCACTAAAAGTGTTTTGGCCAAATACAATATCAAACAAAAATTTGTGGAGACTGGCAGATCTGAAGGGAATGAACAAAATTGTCAATCGGAGAAATTGGAATTAGATCGGCTAAACACTTAGTCGATTGGTCGATGATATTGCAAAATACGCAATTGACTGGAATCCGTAGCTTAATAGTAAATCCAGAATCCAGTCGTCCAAAATCAACTTAGCGAAAACCGTCATTTAAGAGACTGCCACCAGCGCAATGGGATGAAGTGAAGTGAAGGAAGTGAAGGTGGTGTCCAGAGATCTTTAAAAATGGCGTACGTTAACTCTCTATACCCCCGCGTGAACTAAAGGTCAAGATGATGGTACTACTCATAATGTTATCTTTATTATTAATATTATATGCAATATCTGCAGGGGATACTCGAATATTGGGGATAATATAGGCGATATCAGCAGAGCTATTAAAATATCTATAGATAGAGACCGAGACCACAATTAAAATATACAATAAAGATAGCGCACGTGCATTGCGACTGTGCTGAACACACAACTCAGATCATCATATTATCTATGATATTAGCTTTGGAATATTTTTCATCAGGTTGTAATTCTCATTAAATGTTACGCATTATGTCTCATAATTCACTTAATAATGTGTAGTTTATAATACCCTTGGAACACAGTTTAGCACCTACTTATAAATTAAGATCAATAACATCAACCTACGTAACTGGTTAAGTTAGCATGTAAATAACACTTCCGAAACTTGTAAATTACATACGAATATGATGATCACAGTTTCGTTTGTGGAACCTAAAGAGTTAGCTCATATTGGAACCGTCGAAGTTTGCATAGGTGCAATAGCTGAGCCAGATTCGATGGATTCAATACCGAGAAAATACTAAACCAATTAATGTAACCCTTTTTCCTTTTTGTTGTAAAGCAAAATAACATATTGATCATAGTTGCGGACTCAATCTATTGTTAATAGTCTTGTCTACTGGAAACTATTATTCATTAGTAACTATAACCACGGATATAATATGGAATGATGCTATATTAATCAGCTCTTTATATACTGGTCAAGTATCAACTGTTTAAATGACTGCTGAGGCTGTTCTTGTGATAACTCTTTCTGTATTTTTTTTAAGTAAACGGAAATCATAATATTGGCATGATCTGAAGATATGTTCCTCGAATACGAGTATATAGAAACTCTTTACAATTAGTAATTAGGTCACTACCTGATAACACGGTGCACAGTTCGACAATACGAACAAGACGAGACTATAACAACAGTCCAGTTCCATATTTGAATAATTTTCTGACTTGTACAGTTCAAAACTGTGATATCAATTTTGAATTAGTGGAATATTTTTCATCAGTACGTGATTCCATGAATATCATACGACTAGTGAACTGTAAGTTTTTATAAAATAAGATAATAATTTCCAATTTTCTTATAGCAATAAAATTATCCATATATTATACTCGAATAATGGTAATATATTCAAGAAGACAGAAATATACTCATATGATTATTATGTAATCTATCTAAAATTTATATAAAAGAAAATCGAACTGAAAAATTCCATTTGAAAAATGAAACCTCTACGAGAAGCAAAAGAGGAAAACAATTTTCTTATCAATCTAAAAATAAAATTTGATTGCATATGACAAAATACAGAGAACATAAAGTTAATTCTGTTCAATATCTAACTAGACAAACTGCATAAAAAATGTAAAAGTTTCAGTCATCTCAGGTCAGCAATGAATTTGAAATCAAAATATAAATTGAATGAGTGCAATTTTCTTCCTTTCAAAGAAAACGTATTTGTCATTTTCCTTGTACAAAGAAAAGAACATTACTTTTTAGGATATTTCAGTGTTTTCCTTTTTTACTTATTTTTCCTTCAAAAAGAAAATAAAAACTTTATGTAAACATGAAGTTTTATATTGAAATTCAAATCAGTCTATAAAGTCGATGTTACGAATATGTTAGGTAAGATAAGATATAAAGATTTTAAACTATTAGATATGTTTACTTGATTTTACATTATTCGCATTGATAATTCACATTAATATGTGCTTAATGTCAAACTAAGTACTTAAATGTATTTTAGGATTTAAAAGTTAAGATCCATCATGTTCTTAATTTTCACACGACACATAGACCATAGAGCATCAACCAACAATCACCATTGTTCACGATTTCTACCGTGCAACATCAAATCACTTTACATTTTACAACTGGTACTATACTCTTTAATGACACTTCTCTGCCGCGTTATTTTTGGTCTACTATTACATCTACTATCCTATGAATAGCAGTCTAATGTATGTCTTGCGATATCATTGATTGAATGTCGCATGATATAACCGATCCACATCTTACTCCGACAATCTCCACGAATGCTGATTTGATGATATTATATTTTTGACCAAAAGATTATTATTACGAGTCCAAGGCATCTATTGAAGTATACTTGGACTTGTGCAATATTGACACTAATTTTGTTTCGCCCGCCACATTTTACTTAATATTCTGAACACATGCTGCACCCTTTACTATATGTAAAGGGTGCAGCATGCCCTTTACCAGCATCCCACCTCTTGGCAAATAAGTTCATAAATATTGAAAAATACAACCTCGTCTTTTATTCTATTATTCACTTTATCACATCATTGAAATCGAACAACTTGAAATATTGGTTTATTGAGCAGTTTGCAACAATACTGTGCTTCCATATAAATTTGTTGGGTCTTGTTTTCAAATTAAGCAACAAATTGAATTGAACGTTCTGTTATATAGTGGTAAGTTTTCAGCAGGGTGCTTGCATGTTATTTGAATTTGTAGCAGATTGTGCCCGGTTTGCAATTTTGAGGATTTCTCCCGTACATGTAGACCTCATTGCATCAATCGAATCTCTCTCAGAATAAGAACATCGAGTTTATCTCTCTACCTGACCTACCTGCACCAGATTCTATAGTTCAAGTATGTTTCTAGTATTTCACGATCTAAATTGTATTTGTTTACATAAGCAACTTCCTGCCTAATCCCAAAAGCTATTTATTGATATTTTACGTTTAATACTTTATATTCACGGATCCCAGAAGATGGTTAATTGCATCTGGGTACGTCCTGAGCTTGTGGATAGTGGAATGGCTACCATATGAAGAATATTGAGGTTACTCGAAACGGTGCGCACAGCAGTGCCTATTTGAATCCAGAGTCTAATGATAAGATGATGACATAGTGAGTATGTGGCGCTATTAAATAACTACAGCCAAAATGTCAGATTGTCAAACATAAGCGGCAAAAGAAATAGCTCACATTAGTTCAGGAAAGCTAAAAGTTGGAAATGGCTTCAAAGTAAAGTCGCTGGTTAGTTTAGTAAACTGCCTTTTAGACTTCAAATTAATACCGCTCAAAGCACTAGGAATTTAGCAACCTATAGCGGATTCAATTTACATAACAACGACTCGGCACGAATACGGATAAAACAAAAATGGAGAAAGAATATATTGCAATTTGTTTACTGACATATAACATCGCAAAGCAATAGAGATCAAGAACTGCTAAGGGAAATGAAACTTCATAAGACTGATTTTTGTGCTTTATCTGAAACGAAAAGAAATAAAAAGTCACAAATAGATACAAATGACTATGTTCTCATATATAGAGGCAATGATAAAGATCAACGGGCTGATTCGAGTATTGGCTTACTTTTAAATCATCGATTTGAACAGCCCATTCATAATTATGAAATAATTATGAAAGATTACTTAGAGTATCTTTTAAATGTGGTAATAATTTTACGGATATAGCCTGTACTTATGCGTCGAATGTAATAAACCACGTGAAGAAACTGACTCATTTTATTATAACTTGCAGCAGGAGTTATATAGCTTCTAATCTAACGACAAAATAATTATAATGGGTGATATGAATTCTAGGGTGGGAAATTCGGTATTGAATGGCGTTAAACAAAGATTTAACGAAGAAACATTAGAAGAAAATGCAGAAACACTGATAGATTTTTGTGCGAATTAACAATACTTTTTCTCACATAAAAATCATCATAAATACACTTGGCATAACACCACAGGTCAACAGTCTACTAATGACTACATTACAAACAGAAGTTTTCATCCGTTATAAATTTTGGATATAAGAGGTTTTTCTTCTGGTAATGTAGGTACGGATCATATGCTAATTCTATGTAAGTAATACACAGAGTATATAAAGTTATTAGAAACAGATTTAATGCCAAAATAATACAAACTAGAAAGGAATAGTGGAACATGATGGAACTTGATTTGTATGGTGAACAAAAGAAAATTTGAAACTTTCTCATCGCCGATACTGAATTTATCTTTGTCTCCACGTGACCGGTAACATCATAAAGTATGCCATTAATGGCTCAAGGCTAAAAACATATTGGTCTAAGGTAGTGTTTGTCGACTAGTTGGAAAAATATCTCAATAATAATATGGGTGACTGGGGATTCATATTTATCTATTAGTACTAATACTGAAATACTAAAGTATAACTGGATAATTATGATTGATTCTATATTTTCTAGTTGATGAATTGCAGTTATAGTTATTTGAGTTTACATTTGATGTTACATGCATATTAGAAAGGGCAACTTAACACTGACAGTTACTTACACCACAAGACGTTTAGGCGAATTATGCATATTGAGGCGAATTGTAACCGGAAGTGGGTTTGCAATAAGTTCTACTAAATCTTCCTTTATTTTATTTACAAATAAACATATTTTTATGTAATCTATTATGTAACTAATTATGTAAATTATATTCTATTTTACACGATTTTTAAGTGTACCAGATAATGTTAATTAACAATGAATTAGGTTATAGTATTTTAATTCTAAATATAATTTTTTATTATCTAAAAATTCGAAAAAAAGACGAAGATTAAAAATATGTTACTTTCAAAGTGCTTTTTATAATTAAGTTCCTAATAAAAATTTATAAAGATTGTTTTATTATTTATTAAAATGCCTTCAAAATACGTGATAATTTTTTAAATTTATTTGAATTATAAAAATATTGAGTTTTATAGGGTTTATGATTATGGTTGGTTTCCATCACTTTACATAAAAAGTGGCATTTTCTTTCATAAAAATTTTTAAAATTTTATTTTAGAATGGCAATGATATTGTTAAAATAAAAATAAACAAATAAATTTAACTTGTACTCAATTTTTATAAATTTAAATTAAGAAAATTTTATTACATTCATTAGTTATTATTTGACTATCATGTTAATTTTAAAAGTTATGTAACACATACACAACTTTGAGGAGAAGGCTGATTGAAAATTTTAAAGTTATTGAATTGTTTGTACTACTCCATGTATGTAACGGAGTAGTTATGTAGCTAAGTCACGAAGGTCATGGCTTAGATCAATAATATTAGCTAAACTTAGGTGTTGTAATACGACTTTGATTTCACCATGATTTGGAGCAAAATCTTTGAATCGTCTTTTAGCCGATCTTGAGTTAATAAGTTAAGATTCTGATCAATTTTAACTTCGTATCTTTCGTATCTATTTAGGAGCTCATGTGAAAGTACTCAGTACGTCATTTTATTTGATGAACGTCAGATTAACAAAACATACCAAGATTGAATACAACGTTCTGTTCCAAAGCTCTGTTCGGTTTGTTTGCTTGTAACATGCAGAATTTAATTCATGTTGTTTAAATTTGCAGCTATTGGATCAGAACTGCAATATTTCAAAAAAGTTCTACACTTATCGCTCCGCTACTTTTACCGACCTTTTTTTTTCCAGTGAAGCATATTGTGTTGGATGATTATGTTTTTAAATACAGCTTTCATGTATTCATGTAATTCTAGATTCCACGTTACTAATCCATTATTTGTCTTTACAAATAATGATATGAAAAAAAATCTCACCGGCGATTGTTTCCCTGTTTTGTTGATTACTGTCATATACTAAATGATTCACCAAAATACTTTCGTTCCGTTTTAAAACTTCCTCATCTCATGATTTAATAACAATTATACGTTTCGCAGTTCTAGATGGTCTTTCTACGTCTGTCATAAATTATCACTTCATGTGTCTAATTATCAAATAATAATCACTAAAAGTTCCGTGAATTTCTCCATGTTTCACAAGTAATTGTAATTTGATTTCTGGTACGCCCAACCAATGAATTTCAAGTTTTTTTGTGCCTTCTTTTTTGTGTAAATATAGTACCGCATCAATTACAAGATTATCGATATGGTATATTTCTGCAAAAAAAAATTACATTATTGTTCATATCATTTACTCTCTTTACTCCGTACGTATACTCATAACAGAATCCTAATTCATCTGAGCCAACGTTTGTATTAGCGTCATCACTAGATTTGCAATAACACCTAATCACAACAAGGCAGTTAAAATCCTGGTCATCAGACAATACGTAAATCTGAACTCTTGTTAGATATTTATCGTTCTGGAATCTTGCTATGTATAATTATTCGATCTGATATAGACTTTCAGTCGACAAGACTTCGTTTTGGAGATGCATTCTGTACGTATACTCATAACAGAATCCTAATTCATATTCTCGGAGCCAACATTTGGATTTGCGTCATCAATAGATTTGACAATGGAGCCTAATCACAACAAGGCAGTTAAAAGCCTTTTTGTCTTCAGACGATACGTAAATCTGAACTCTTGTTAGACATTTATCGTTCTGGAACCTTATGTATAATTATTCGATCTGTTATAGAATTTCAGTCGACAAGACTTCGTTTTGGAGAAACATTCGATATTTCTCGGTTTTCCTGAAACCAAAAAGATTTTAACATAATATACAGTACTTTCTCCATTTTCTTTCTATTGAATTAAATGACAGTTTTCAAATCGTGTTAATTTAGGTGCGCTAAAAGTCGTCACCGCCTCGTGGACATTTGTTGATAGTTACCGTGCAGCATACGTATTTCAGCTGTGCATTAGGAATTTATTTTACTTTTATGCTTGATCCTTAAACTAACCGCCCGATACATAATTCAAATATCTTTCATACCGTATACCTGTTATGGTTCACATTTTTACAATATTATAAATAGAAAATATTGGTGCTCTAATATAGTTGTAAAAGGTATCTACGCTGCTACATATGAAACTTTTGAATCACCGATATCGGTATGACACAATGCAGTTAATATTTACGTATATTAATTTGTTCCTGTCATTTACTCCACTAACTGCAAAGCTGTTTTTAGTATTTCTCAATTGCTGTCCTAATACGTCAGTCTCTGAACAACTTCCTGCCAAAAATTTCAAATCAAATTTATCATCATTTTTACAATAACATGGGATCGAGACTCAGTCAACTTTGAAATCACTATTGATTACATAATAATTGTTGTATATTTTTGAGATTTATGATAAATGGATAATATTAGTGTCAGCTATAGCTGATTATACATTTGATTATAATTCAATCTAAACTGATGTATAAATTGTAAGAAACGTAGTTTGTTGGTGATATATTTTTCACCAAGTCTATAAGCACAATTATATAGCTTAATTTTAACCATAAACAATTTACATAAATTGCTAAGCAGATACCGATGACAACATGTCGAGATTAATATGGGGTAAAGTTACCTAGATATTAATCGCTTAATCCTATTGTCACCTATGAAGTATTTGTCATTATTAAATTTAAATTCTGTAATTTGCAAAGGCATTTTTGATCACGTATCTCCTCTCGCTTCTCATTTATCATTCACAAGTATCATTCATTGTATAATAGAAAAAGTGAACATTAAATTAATATCGATCGTTTAGGGCTTTATTATTTATTTACTCGTATTTGCAAGAACCTAAGATAATGAAGGAAAGGAAAAATAGAGGAAGCAAAAAATTTCCTTTAATTATTCTGAACTTTTGGTACGTATTCTATATTGGGTTTCCATGTACATTTTATGCTCGTGTAAGTTGATAACGTACAGCCGCATGGATAACAGCAGAAATATAAAATAATACGTAAAAAGGTATACTTCCATTATAATTAGTTTTCTTCTATTTCAAATAACTAAAGAGATAAAAGGAAATAAACTTAGTTCTATTACTGAACATATTGTTTAATATCGCCCATTTCACTTAGAACTTTGAATGCCATTACAGTCCTAGTGATTTCACATTTGTGTCTAATACTTGACTTCAATAGTATATTTTATCTTGATTGATGGAGTTATTTCTCGTTATTTTATTAGAAATGTATATACATATTGTTCTATCATAGCTATTGCATTCACTTTGAAGTTCCTAATAAACGTGGATTTAAGTAGAATTTAAAGTGCACATGTAGTTTAGGTACTTATGTTTAGTATATGTACTCGATGTCATCAATATATTTTATCGATTTGAATTATTAAATAAATTTATCTTTTACGAATATTAATAAAAAATACCCGGAGATTATTATAAACTATCCTATTTAGAAATTAAATCATAAAAATCGTTGACAGGTGTTGGTTATTCTTGTTATTCTGGAATCATTTCATTAATGATTCTATATAGTGCTCCTTGCAATTTTTTTCAAAATGGATATAATTTTCGCTTTCTATTTGCGTTGCAGTATCCATACGATATAGTGTGCTCACAGATATTCTATTATTTTCTCCATTTTAATATCATCTGCCACTCCCGTATTAGGTTTATGATATAATTCGCACTATCAATTTCATCCTATTATCACCGGAATCGTATGTCGAAAAGAAAAGTATGGCACTAAAGTAGAAAGATTATTATCTTCAATTTTTAGGCCCTGGGAACGAAGTTCCAAGGGTCTATTGTATTTGATTCCGCTCATGTAACGCCAAGAAATAAACATCTCAGAAAAAAAAAAATTACACAGAAGTGCTTATAATTGAAAAAAAAGTTGA